>MU708940.1:23833-62244 GCA_026770625.1 Nicotiana glauca | reverse complement strand
GGCAGTGTACCGGGGATACAGAAGCTCCGCCAGCTTAGCAAATTATCCAAACCTCGTTCTAAATGGGAAAGACTCTAAATAGAAGAGAAGCTACACCAAGTGCACCCTTCTCCATGATGTAGAAGACTCAGAGAGAGGAAGGGATTCGTAAAATTTTATATATACAATTCAACAAATATCAAAGCGGTAAAACATTTAGCACATATAGCATGGCACATGTAGAAAAATCAGATAAAGCCAAATATAACAGTTATATTATGCTCGAATTCTTGAACTCTGAATCGAAATTCTGGGTTCGTTTCCCCAGCAGAGTCACCAGAGCTGTCACACCTCCTTTTTTACACACCTACCCCGAAGGATAATGTATAAGGGAGTTTTTTCATTTTAAGTGACATTATTCGAAATGGGATAATTTATTTATTCAGAGTCGCCACTCAGGATAGATTTGGATTTTGGTGTCCCAAGTCACCGGTTTATCTTGAATCCCAAATCGAGGAAATTTCGACTTTCTGAATGGAGTCTGCGAACCAGAAATTCTGAATAAGGAATTCTGTTGACCCGGGAAAGGTGTTAGGCACCCCCGGATCCCGTGGTTATAGCACGTTCGCTTAAACTAATATAATTGGCAAAAAAAATCTGATTTTTATACATGTCATCATCTAGTGTAATTTTTAGAATTATGTACCGCTTTTAATTAAAATTGTTAAGAAATTGAACGTCGTTTAAAATATATTTTTGGATCATGTCACATGAAATGTACCCAGATCCTCGACATATTTTATTCAACGTTTTGGGATTTGGATTTGGGTCGCATGAAATGCACACCCGAATTTAGGAAGGTAAAAAAAGTGTGCCTAAGGTGGCTAACGTGTTATTAACTTTGCGGGAGGCCATGAAAATCCGCTAAATGATACGTCCCGAGTTCTAAAATATTTTAATATGAGTATTTAAAGAGGGCCATGCAATTTATGAATTTTATTTGGCGCGGCGCACCTGATTTTACTTTAAAGGCCGTCCTATGATGAACTACCATTTTTCTATTAATGGTTGTCTCTAAAAAACAAACTTTAATTAATTAGCATTGTGAAATGCTATTATTAAAAGTAAACAAGGAATTCGGGCCTCAAGTTCAAATCCACACTTGAACAAGAGAAAAACCTCTTAATTCAAGTATGCTACTTAACTAGAAGGCCCAAAACCCATGTTACAAAATTAATCCCATAACCCTAGTGTGAATTCAGGCCTTCAGCATTTTTCTTTGGGCTTCAAACTTAGTCCAGGAAAAAAGAATACATGGTCACTTTTATGAGGAACTGCCTCATGTGGGCTTGGGACGAATAAATTTAGGCCCCAAATCCTATTTAAATGGAAGGCTGTCATGTTTTGGTTCCTAAATGAGCCCATAATCAAACATTGATTTCTATTTGAATTTTCAACTATTGATTTTAATTCACAGCTATTTAAATGGAAGTCTGATTTTAATTCTAAATATTGATTTTATTCAAATAACCTCGAATCCAATCTTCACATGAATATTCCACTAATACAATTAGCCAAATGCATTGAATTTGAACTTTCAAAAGCCGAATCAGTTTCAATCAGCATAGTCTATGAATTTTTATGCGTGACTTAAACCTGTAAATGAACAACTGAACTATCCAGTGCATTTAAAACCAAAAACGCCTGATCTTACACTAAAAGGAGCATGCAATCCATTTTAAATTCAATTTCCAACTGGTAGCTTACTATCAATTTAATTTTCAATGGACATGATAGCAAGTTTGAATTTACAAACACTACAACTAACATTTCTGATATTATTCATAATAGTTTGAATGTCCAGTCATTAGTACAAATGGAGATCATAAACCTCAGAATCAGTTTCCAGTTCAATCTCCTCTTCTAATTTTAAAAGTTAAACTAACACAACAAAACAAACTAAACTATACTAAAGCTAATGAATAATCACTAACCTAACAGTACAAACAATCCATTACAAATAAGATTAACTGCAATAAGATATAATAAGGCTATAAAATAGTCTGAATTTACAACAAAAACTCATGCGTCAACCTTCATTTTATTTTTCTGAACTTGATACCTACATTGGAACGGATTCAGGGAGTGTACCTTGAAGTTGAAATACAGTAAGAAGAAGGAGAAATCAACAGCAGTAGTGAGCAAATAGCAGTGTTAAACAGCAGCAGCAAGGAATGGCACATAAATTGCTTTGAAAACCAGCAAAATGGAATTCAAATCTCAAGGTTGAAGCCAGTTGATGATCAGTAGGAAATTAGACCTCAAATTTGATTTCAAACCCAAATTCAACTCACTTCTACACCCTTGAATGCTCAGAAATCGTAGTGGAGATGAAGAACTTAGAAAAAAACTAATAGAACATTATTTTTTGGGATTTTTTTGCTATTTTTTTTTATTTTTTAGAATGCCTATGATCTAGAATGAACTCTCTAACTCTCAGATTTCATTTTTTGTTTTTGAATTTGAAATTTAAAATTTTCAGATATTAAAACTTGTAGAAACTTTGGGGGAAATTTTCAGATGCAAAACCTTGTGAAATAAGGCAGTAGGGACTGCCTTATTTCACAAGGTTTTGCATCGACTGCCTTTTATAGGCAGAAACTAAGGGAAATTTTCAGATTTTCATTTACCCCCCTTGCCCCCTCTTTTATTTTCAGTTTTTATTGATTAGTCCCTAAGGTTTTGGCTTGTTGCCCAAGTTACTGCATTTTAATTCCTGAAATTCTAATTGGAACCCCATCTAGAATGTTCTAGGGGTTTCCAAATCAATTGTGAAGGGATTTCTTCTATAAACTACCTATATTACCCTTTCTTTTAATCTGAAATTACTAAGACCAGCCTAGCCCTTTTTACCCTAGTTAAATTTGACTATAGTTACTCAAAGATTTTGAATTATTCAGCTATATCCAAACAACTAATAGAAATTCTAACAATTGAACTAATTAAACAAAATTAAAATTTAACTATAATTAATACTAATATTCTAAAGCTAATTCTAGCAGTAAACTATTAATCAAAACAATTAAGAATCAAGTAGACAAAATAGTAATAGACCTATGATTAGCCAAATCTATTTCCTTAATCCTAAATTAATCCTTATCAATTCAAATTAACAAATCACGGGCAAACATCAATTAAACAGGAATCCAAATACTGAATCGTAAATCTAACATTAACAGTCAAAATATGAATCACACTAAAAGAAAAGAAGCTAAACCTAATAAAGGGAATTTAAAAGAGCTAAAACGAATTCTATGAACAGACCAGGAAGACTAATAATATCAAAAGAAAAATAAAAAATAGGCAGAACCCTAACTCATATACTGAAGAACAAAGGTAGGTAAGAACTAACAAGAAACAGGAAAACTGGATTTAAAATTAATTTTAAATAGAAGAAAATTCAAATATTAAATGAGACGAAAAACAAAACTAGAAAACTTACCAATTTTGAACTTGGACACAACTGTCTTTCCGATTTTAACCACAAGATGATATCAATCAACCATTCTTGTCTAGAATAGTCAAATAATATCAGCTCATGGTGAAATTATGCCTAAAACTTGTAGAGAAACGGAGAAGAAAATAAACCCGCTCAGGTTCCAGATTTTACATTCTATATTCGAGAAGTTTGGGGAATTTTTGAAGGGAAAGGAGTGTGGATTAGTGATGTGGGGGTAGAAATGAGCCTATGGTGTACATTTGGTATGGATTGGGGGTGGCGCCACCGTACACGGCGGAGGCGGCGGCTAGGGTTTCACGGATTCGAAGGTTTTGGTTAAGATTTGAAGAAAACCAGTTATGGATCCATGATGAGGAGAAGAAGGCGATGCTAGGGTGTAATTTTAGGGGCTGTTGGAGCTTCGCCGCTGGCGGAGGCGATTTCCGGCGGGCGATTTACGGTGGAGGGGTGGTGGTGATGTTAGGGTACTAGGAAAATGAATTTTGGTCTCTAGGGTTCCTGAAAAATTTGGACGCTTTTATTTAAAACCCAAGATTAACTCATGGCCGTTGGATTAGGAGGGATGGAAGGCTTGGATTAATTTGGCATTTATTAACTCAAAACAACGTAGTATTCTTTCCATACTACGTCGTTTCATTAGTCTCAAAGGCATGGGCGTTTGGACCGGGTATGGGTGCGGATTTGGGCTTGATTTTGAAGTGGATTTGGGGAATATTTGGGCTGGGATCAAGAATTGGCCCAAAATTAGCCAGCCTAATTTGCACTCCCTTTTAATTCTTTTCTTCTTTTCAATTTCTTTTATTTGTTTTTTCTTTCTTTTTCCCTTTTCTTATTCAATTTTTTTTAGATTTTATTAAATACAAGATTAAAATTATCAAGACCTGATTTACTCTAAACTTGAACTAACTAATTTTCAAAAATTTAAAAAATCCTAGTTTAAAAAGAAAGCCTAAGGAACAATTAAAATTAAAGGTAAAACAATGCGAAGAACTATTTTTTAATTATTTTCTCTTATTTTTAATGATGTTAATTAATCTAGAATTTGGTCTTAGATGCAAGTATGCTATTTTTTTGTATTTTTCATGAGTTACATCAATTAAAAAAATGCACAAACATGCAAACAATCACAAAAATCATGCAGTTAATTCCCTAAAATTCAAATAAGAAAAGAAAAGTCCTAATTCTAAGAATTATATAGGAATAGTTTAAGCGAGGCAAAAATCACGTGCTCACAGTTTCGACTATGGTCAACTTGCCAACACTTAAGCTCTCATTTCGGGACTTAGTATCCCATAACTCTCCGAAATTCAAAACCAAATGTCCCGGGAAATCAAAATTGCAAAAATAAATACGGGAAAAACGACCAATCGGGTCGTTACAGGAGACTCCTCAAGTGAATCTGAAAGGGGATCAGATGCAGAAGATAGTTCCTTAATGGCAGTGGAAACTAAAGGAACGAAGTACGATTCTCTGTTCGCACTGATGGCTTAGTCAGATGATGTTGGTGAAGAAGATGAAAATGACGAGGTAAGCTTTCGGGATGTTCAAAGAAATCTAAAATCCTATTCCTCTAAAAAGCTAAGGTCTTTATCAAATGTCTTAATTGATGCCTATTATAGCCTTATAAATGATAAGGAGACCCTCACAATAAAACTAGGAGAGTCAGAGCAATGTAGAGATGATCTAGTAGTCTGTGTCGTAGACCGAGATGAGACCATAGCTAATCTTAAAATTAAAAAGGAGGCCTTGAATGAAAGAATAATTAATGTGGAAAATGAGAGAGACGACCTGATTGTAGTAGTTGTTGATCTAAAAGAAACAATAGAAGGCCATAACAATGAGAAACACACCTTAGAAAAAAAAGTTGCATCTATTGAAGAGGAAAGAGATGACATGTTAGCAATATGTGCTGATCTAGAGGAAATCATTGAGGGACTCAATAGAGAGCATAGGAATGAAAGTCTTGGGAAAGGGAAGGAAGTGGCCAGTGAGGCGTACGTCATGCTTAAAAAAGAGTTAAATGTTATAAAACCAGTCTTTGCAGTGAACTCGAGAGGAATCAGCAACTCCAAGCTGAGTTGAAGAAGGTAAGAAATGATCTTGAAAAATCCCTGAAGTTGACATGGTCCTCAGATGCTATCACTGCCATGTATCTCAACAATAATGGGAACAAGTAGGGCATCAGATTCCAAAGGGAGAAAACTCCCTACAACCCGCACAGCAAGTATGTCACTGTACCTGATAACTGGCTATGTACCCACTGTGGGAACAATGGTCATTTTAAAGAAAATTGCCAGGACAGGGTTCAGTCTGCTCAGAAGAACAAAGTATTTTCTGATAGAGTGACTACTAACAAGGGACCAGGTACCACTCGCAAAAAGTGGATGTTGCTTGCATGGACTAGGAAATCTCTCATTCATCCTTTTTATAATAACAAGGGACCCAAACTAGCTTGTGGTTCCTAAATCTAACCTTTGATGTGCATAAGCAGGGAACAATGAGAGGAAGCGGATTGCGATGGACTATGGACAGTGGATGCTTAAAGCACGCAGTTGAAAACATCATAAATTTTTTTCTCACTAAAAGCCCTGTAGGAAGGGAATGTATCCTTGAGAAGGAGGTAAAGGGTATACTCCCAGTGAATGAAAAGTCGTCTCAGCAGACAAAGGAAACAAGAACATCCACTCCGACCAATTATAAATCTCCTCAAGATGATGGAGGACCTGATCCATGGTCTGCCAAACTCGAGTGTCACCTAGACTTCAGTTTACCAAAGGATGGAGGAGGGGGAGAATGGCTCACTCACAACTTCTCAACACCAAGGACTCCACACAGCAAAATGGTATAGTTGGAAGAAAGAACAGAACTGGAAAATGCTGCATGGATAGTGCTCATCGCCTATGGAATCGCCAAGAAAACCTGGGAAAAGGAATGCTGCTCTCTACCTTGAGAACAAGTACCGGATCAGGTCCCTCATGAGTAAAAATTCACTGTGTTTATTTCTGCCAAATGGAAGAAAATGTCATGTTCTTGACAATATGAGGGATCATCTTGGGAAGCTCAATGCAAAATGACGAGCGAAGAAACTTTTCTGGGCCATAATCAACAAAACGAGGCCACAAAGTCTCCAATAAATGGAGCACTAAATGGCAGGAAACGCTTATGGGATATTCAACAAAACACTCTCCCTTGGCAAGAAAGAAATGGTGAATATCAATATGATGAACCAATCCTGTTTCTGGAAAATATCTTAGGCTTCAAATATTGAGGATGATGAGGTGAGAAAGATGAAGGACACTAGCAAAATATAACCCAATTTCATCCACCGTGTCTGACAAAGAACCTGGTGCACCTGTCATGATTCATGCGTCATCCTCTGGGAGACAAGGAAGAAAAATGAAATGACCTCATCAACAAATGGAGAAAAATTGCAAACACATTGAAGGGTGAGATCCTCATCTCAGGATCAATATGAGTGAAGGATTGATTGGTGGAAAGCATTGTAGAACCGAAGACCAAACTCCAGATATCAGCATCTAAGACTCATGAAGAGAATATTCTGGATAAATCAAGGCAAAGATGGGGTCACAAGAATCTAATGAAGAACTTGATCTTCAATCTGCTGGTTGTGTAATATACCATCAGGTAAAGGTAGCTAAAGTGTTTTCTGACCAAGCCTATCTCATATTAATTTTGTTGCAGGTAAACACGCATGATGATCATAGAAGCTAAAGGAATGGGTTTGAACTGCGAGAGGGGAGCTACTAAAACTTTGTTCAAAAGACTGCTCTGACATCAGGTTCTTATATCTCAGGTTATTAGTAATGTGCTTATTTTGCATGCTCTCTTAAAACAAACAAAATTGTGTTTAACAAAATAAATTCAAATGCTACATCATCCAACTTTTCAGCGTTTGCGCGTCATGTCTTGTCTTTCAAATCCTCTCATCCCCTCTGCACGGTAACACTTTCCCACAAACCTACCACTATTTTTAGAACTATACAGAACCTGTTCCGCTCTCCACTCATCATTAGCCCCTCTTCCAATAATACCTTCTTTTTCTCTCAAGGCAAGTCATTAACCTTCATCTATTCTGTACAGCTGGGATCTTCTCTTCATATCTCTCTGTACTCGTCTACCAAGTATTCATCTAATGGCGATTGAACAATTGTGTCATTCTCCCACCATTGACACCGCTCCCACTTATTTATTATCCTTGAAATCATCCCCAGAGCGTCATTATTTCACACCCTCTACCACCTTACCAACTCCTGGTTCCTCCTCTACTCCTACAGTTTTTCCATTTCTGATAAACCCTATTTACCAATATTTTGAGAATCCTATGTATAGTCAATCCTACGACCTCATCAAAGATCATGCAGGTGGTTTTACTCCTTAAGTGTCAGAAGCCTCAATCCTGACCAGTATCTGAACACCTCCATGTTAGACTCAATGACTCTCAAGGAGTCACCAGAAAAGGAAGCATCTCATAACATCATGGCTATAGCTGCTGAGAGTGTGATGAATGAAGGAGCATTTCTCTTGTCTGAGTACCAGGGGAAGAAATTCCATTCCTAGGAGATGTAAGAACCACAACACTCCTCGAGTCCTTGGATGATGAGATATTCTCAAAAACAACTTCTGATAGACCTGATTCTCTTCCATACAAATTCACTCCTGCACCTCCCGTTCACTCCAAGCTCTTAGAGTCTTCCTCCAAATCACTCACCATCAGGTCGCTATAGCAAGAGAGTTTTGAGTCTTCAATTCAGAAAAATAAGAGGAGTGTCAAGACAAGTAAAAAGAGGAAAATGAATCCAAAGGACTTCATCAAGAGAGTGTCAGTAAACCAAATAGACCAAGATGCTTCCAAGGAACCTTGTTCCTCAGTACAACAATCTATGACAATTCAACAGTCTATGAAAAAGGCCATCGATGATACTGTTGAGAAATAGAAAGGGTCATTTGTGAGGTACAGTAGCAAGTATAAATGGAATCTAACTAAGCTAGTCGTGTCTGAGAACAATACTGTAGGGATGGCAAGCTGGAAAGGAAAGTCTGTCGAAGAGTCTAGCAAACAAAAAGAGGAAACTGTTAAGGAACTTGGTACAATAAAGTCTATGATCCGTGATGGTGGTCTTTGGCAACAGAGATTAAGAACTCAGAAAGTGTTGTGGGATCGTACATTTGATCCAGCAATTTCGGAGATGACATGCATGAGACAAAATTTGGAGATTGTGGAATTTCAACAATGGGAACACTTGTTTGAAGAGAGAATGCCTCTGGTGTACGAAGATGCAGTACAAACTTTTTATGCATCTCTTTTCACTGTTGAGGGGGATCATATTTGTGCACTTGTAAATGGAGTAGACATGGTACTTGACGCTTCGACATTAGGAAAGATTCTCATAATTCCATGTGAAGGTATGTTCTCAGTTAAGGATGTCTGTCGAGTAAACTTTTGGAGAGCCATCATGAAAGAACAAGGTATTCAACAGGGGGAACAGGTGCATAAGAAGGTTTTGCTTCCTGAGTACCATCTTCTCTTTGAACTAGTCAATAAAGTGCTCTTACCCACGATGAGAGGCGCTCTATTGCTACAAGATCGGATATGGGCCTAATGGAAGCGCTCAATGAGTTTGTCCCAATCAATCTGCCTGCAATCATGATAGACCATATACAAAAGGTGGCAAATTTAAAGGGTGTAAATCATGGGTTACCTTATGGCTTTCTCCTCACTTAGGTGTTCAAATTCTATAAGGTTCCCTTGGAAAATCCCAGAGTGGGCACATGCAAGCAAACCTTCTTTAAGACCACTCTAGAAGAATGTGAATGTATTGAAAAGGTTGGTGGAAGCATCTCGATGATCTCTTAGCTGAGCAACGCTCAAAATGTAGCCTCAGAGGAAATAAGAAGGCTGAGGGCTCAAAATGCCATACTGAAAACTCAGCTCAGTCAAGCAGTTAATGGACCTGATTCTGTACATAAGGAGATTACATGACTGACAAAGGAAAATCAGAGACTCCGGGCTCAATTACTTGAAGAACAATTGTTCGCAAATGCTAGATTGGACCTGGTTCTGAAAATTGTGTCTGTCTCTTCTTCCAAGCCTCCTTCCTTTGGTATCCCCTAGGATCTTCCTTGTGTCAAAGATTTTTTCTCCAACCTCCTGTGGCTGCTGTTTTACTTTTGTTTGCATGTTTTGTTGTGATGACACATTGTACTTAACCATTACTGCTCCTGAATTACTCAGTCCAATGTAAATATTAATGAAACAACATCCTTTTCGTTGCTTGTACAATCCTATGTTCCTTTGGATTCTCTTTTCTGTCATGTTATGTGCACATATGTGGTATGAGCTAGCTGTGTTAGACTTCTTTATGCTTATTACCTACTGGTGCTCTTCTTAATTCCTGTCCTATTTAATGATGCCAAAAGGGGGAAAGAAGTGTGAGAATGAGGGAGATCTTAGATTAAGAGGGAACTTAAGTGTGAGGATGACAGAGATCTTAGATTAAAGGGGAACTTCTGGCATCTCACCTGGTTATTTCTGCTCTAAACAAATACTGTCTATGCCGAAGTTTGTCATCATCAAAAAGGGGGAAATTGATGAGTTTTCAATATCTTATATTTTGATGATCTAACAAACTTATCATGAAGAACCAGATAGAGCACCTAGCACACAGGACATACATCTCATATGAACTAATCGAAGCCTAAACATTAGCAAAGGGAGGAACACAATAGGGACCTGATGATCCGGACCCTTAGGGTTCTCCGACACAAGCAAGTCAGTGACTGTACGCAATCAAGATAATAGGAACACAATAGGGACATGCTGCTTTACGGTTCTCTGACAAAAAGTACAAGTCAAATACACCGCTGGAACATGACAGAAGAAAGTGACCATCTGGCAACTGTTACAGAAGAGGAACACAACGAGGACCTGGTCTGTTGGTGTGTCCTGACAGGAAGTACAAATCCCACTATCCAGCTAGAATGCAACTGCCGAGAAGTGGCTATGCACACTGTACAACAATCACTTCTCATTGGGAAGAAGTATACACCTTTAGTTGACATCACTATCTATTGTTCCATATTTTGTGATAAAACAACTGGGTGAAAGATACACTACTCTTTTTGTACATTCAGTGATATTCTCGCAAAGCACAACAAATTTCATCTAGCATTGAAGTCACTGGTGTGTCAAGAACAAGAAGACAACTCCACTAAGGATCAGTTCTTAATTAGTTAATGTACATCCATAGTTGAGTTGTAATCTTGTTGTTTTACTCTTCATTGTATTTCCTAGTTTGCTTTCTTAGAAGCGTTTGTCTTAGGATCAAACCTAAATTCGTAAACTTCTGAGTTTATATTGTGACTAGGAATAAACATAAGTTTAAAGCCTTTGTAACTAGGATAGTTATAAAGTGGCTTGTGGTGGTTGTATCACAAGTTAGTTTAAAGTCTTTGCAATAGGTTTCTTTGCAAAGTGGTTTGTGGTAGTTGTATCACCAATTAGTTTAAAGTCTTTGCAATAAGGTTTTTGCAAAGTGGCTTATAATATGTAAATTACAAGTTAGTTGAGTTAAAAGCCTACGAGAGTATGTCGTGATTTTTTGATCCCTTTGTGTGGGATTTTTCCACGTAGAAAATCTCCTACCTTCTTTACCTTCAATCTTTACTGCATTCTAGGCTTCTTCTCATAGAGGAACAGGTACTCTATAGTTCGGTGGACTCATATAAGCCAACAATTGGTATCAGAGTGGGTTTTTCGTATTAGGCTAACACCTAGGAAGGATCCTCAAATGGCTGCTCCACCAAACTTTGAAGAAGGACAATTAACCTATAGACCTCCCAAATTAGATGGTCAATACTATGGCTGGTGGAAGACCCGCATGCACGACTTTATGATGGCATAAGATTCAGAATTGTGGGACATTATATGTGATGGTCCACTTGTTCCCATGAAGAAAATTGAAGAAACAGGGCAAATGGTGCCGAAAGAAAGATCAGAGTACAACAACATTGATAGAAAAGCTGTAGAAAAGAACTATCGTGCCAATAAAATCTTGATGTGTGGCATAGGACCTAATGAGTACAACAGATTCTCAGCTTGAGGCACTGCCAAAGAAATGTAGGAGGTGTTGCAAACCGCTCATGAAGGAACCACTCAGGTGAAACAATCCAAGATTGACATGCTCACCACAAAATATGAGGTCTTCAGGATGAAGGATGATGAATCCATACAAGATATGCACACTAGATTCACCTCCATCATAAATGAGCTTCAGTCACTTGGAGATGTCATTCCATGAAATAAGCGCGTAAGGAAAATCCTTAGTGTCCTACTTGGGTCTTGGGAAAGTAAGGTAGATGCTATCACTGAAGCTAAAAATCTACAGACTCTGACCATGGATGAGTTGATTGGTAATCTGAAGACATAAAAGATGAAAAGAAAGAAAGACAGTGAAAGAAGAGAGCCTAAGAAGGAAAAGAACCTGGTGCTCAAGGCTGAAAGTAGTGATTCAAGTGATGAGGATAGTGATATGGCCTATCTTACTAAGAGATTTCAAAATATGGTTCGAAAAAATGGTGGTATACCAAAGTGGGGCAGTTCAAGTAAAGCAAGGAACAACGATCTCTATCACAGATGTGGAAAGCCAGGGCATTTCATCAAAGACTGCCCACTCGCAAAATAGGAGTAGTACAAGCAAAATTCTGACAGAGCAGGAAAAAAGAATTTGGTTCCAGATAAAAGATTCAATCGAAAAAGTGCTGCAGACAATATCGTTAAACATGCTCTTGCTGCCTGGGGAGATGTCACAATCCCGGTTCGCCCTCCATGAACCATCATGACGGCACCTAGTCTCTACGACTAGGTAAGCCTAAATTGCAGAAGAAGACCAAAATTTGCGGAAGTAAAACTATTTAAAATAGAAATAAAGGAATAAACAACGTTTAAATGTGCCCTCGGCATACACCATATTAAATTCTCAAAACCAACATATAAATCCAAGACCTGGAAACCCATGAATAACAAGCTAAGAAGTACTGCATAGCTCTAACTCCACAGTGTCTAACAAGAACTAAAAATACAGAAGGGCTGATACTAAACAACAAGAATAGAAAGGGAGTACTCGGCCTGCGGATGCGGCAAATATACCTCGAAGTCGCTATAGCAGTCACCTAGCCTCAGGAGTGGTAGGACTGAGTTGAAGTACCTGGATCTGCACATGAAAAACATGCACAGGAAGGGCATGAGTACACCACAACGGTACTCAGTAAGTGCCAAGCCTAACCTCGATCGGGTAGTGACGAGGAAGGTTAGGGTCCTACTGAAGAATATAAGGTTTAATAGTGTGAAATAAATAGTGTAAATAAGTAACACAGGATATGAAGGACATCAACAACTATTACAAAGGCAAGTAGAACACAGAAAGAGAATATAGCTCAACTCCAAGATAATAACCGGGGATCTCCTAGGATACCATCCTGTAGTCCCCAAATATAAATATCATATCCAGTGGATCTCTCGAGTGCAGTCCCATAGTCCAACTCACAAATGCGCGGGGATCTATCGGAATACCACATCCGTAGTCCCAAATATAAATACTCATTACTGGGGAATCTATCGGGTGCAATCCTATAGTTCCAATGTAAAAGTGCAGGGGGATCTCCCGGAATGCAATTTCGTAGTCCCAAAGTAAACATACAGGGGAGCTCCCGGGATACCGTCCCATAGACCCAAAGTAAATACACAGGAGCAATAAGAACTCAATTCAATCAATTTCATATCTAGGTGAAGCAAGTAATCATAACCTAGAATGTTTCATGTAATACAAATAAGGTATCTAAGGCAAATAGAGCAAATTAGTCATGTGGACATGCTTCTCTAGGCTAACAACAGGCTTAATTTCCAAACAGTGTAAGCAAGAAAAGGAAGAACATAATTCAAGGCTATTTTTAATGAAAAACTGAATTTTCAACAATTAGCACAAGTACGCGCTCGTCACCTCACATACAAGGCATTTCAATTATCACAATATCAATCCTAAGGGGAAAGGTCCCCCATACAAAGTTAGACAAGCTACTTACCTTGAACCGGCTCAAATGTCAACCTGAAACCACGTTCTTGCCACGAATATCCGACTTCAAATGGCCTAAATCTATTTAATTAAATTTCATAACATAAATAACACTTCAAGCAACTGATTCTATAATTAAATTCTAAGCTAATACGCGAAATTAAGTAAAATGACCAAAATGCCCTTCAGGCCCAAATCTCATAATCGGGTAAAATTTACATTTTCGGAATCTTCATACTCCCACGAGTATATGCATAACAAGAACACTGAAATCAGAGTTCAACTGACCCCTCAAATACCCCTTTTTAGGTCTCTTAAACTCAAGCACTAATTACCCACTTTTTCCCAAGTTTTCCACCACTAATTAGGTCTTCAATCACATAAAAACGAGTTATGAAGTCAAAAATGTTACCTCCAAATGATTCTCCTTGAATTCCCCTTCGACCCTCTTCAAAAAGCTTCAAAATCGCCTAACAATGGAGGAACCTAGGATAAAATTCGCGGAATAGACATTTTAAAATATTCTGCCCAGGCATTTAATTCCTTCTTCGCGAACACGGTCAAAGCCTCGCGTTCGCGAAGTACAAAAATGACTTTGACCAAAATCCTCTTATGAGAATTCGACAAGGCCCACGCGAACGCAATGCTTTACCCAGATGAACCTTCGCGAACGCGTCCCCCATATCGCGAACGCGATGAGTGAAATTCTACTGGGTCAATTTTCCTCCTACGCGAATGCATATCCCAATCGCGAACGCGGTTCACAAGTATCCAGCCCTTCGCAAATGCGGAGCATTACTCGCGAATGCGTAGGCTAAAATTTCACTAACCTCCAGTGACTCTTCGCGAACGCGAGGGTCCACTCGCGGACGCGAAGAGTCAATATCTGCAACAATTGAACCATCAATTCTACAACTTTTTTACAACTTAAAATGATCTGTTGAGACTCCGAAACATACCCGGGGCCCTCGGGACCTCAACCAAAGGTACCAACATATCCTAAAACCTTATTCAAACTTGTACCAATCTTCAAAACACCTCAAACGACATCAAATCAACCAAAACACATCGGGTTCAAGCCTAAGTTTTCCAAAATCTCCCGAATTACGCTTTCGATAAAAAATCCAACCAAACCACCTCCAAATGACCGAAAATTTTACACAGACATCCCAAATGACATAACGGAACTACTGTAACTCTCAAAATTTTATTTTGACCCTTGAATCAAAATCTTACTATCGAACCGGAAACATCAAAAATTCAACTTTCGGCATTTCAAGCCTAAATTAGCTACGGACCTCCAAAACACAATCCAAATACGCCCCTAAGCCTGAAATCACCTAACAGAGCTAATGGAACCATCGGATTTTCATATCGAGATTTTCTTCACATTGTTCCGACTATGGTCAACTTTCCAACACTTAAACTCTCATTTAGAGATTAAGTGTCCCATAACTCTCCGAAACTCAAAATCAAACGTCCCAAGAAATCAAAATAGCATAAATAAATACGGGAAAAACAGTTAATAGGGGATTAGGGCGTAAATTCTAAAAATGACAGGCGGGGTCGTTACATACTCCCTCACTTAAGCATTCGTTGACCCCGCTACTGAACCTCCACTATTGCAATGTTCTTTGATCTCAGCTTCCAAACCTACCTATCCAATATTGCCACTAGCTCCTCAACATAAGATAGATCCCTTTCCAACTGGACTGAGCTAAAATACAACACGTGCGACGGGTCACCGTGATACCTTCAAAGCATTGAAACATGAAATATCGGATGAACTCCTGCAAAGTTGGGAAGTAAGGCAAGCTCGTAAGCAAAGTCCCCAACATGCCTCAATACCTCAAAAGGTCCAATAAACCTCGGATTCAACTTCCCCTTCTTCCCAAATCTCATGACGCCCTTCATAGGCGAAACCCGAAGCAGAACCCGCTCTCCAACCATGTAGGAAACATCACGAACCTTCCGGTCCATGTAACTCTTCAGTCTAGACTGGGATGTACGGAGCCTATCCTGAATCACCTTGACTCTCTCCAAAGCATCTTGAACCAAGTCTGTGCCCAATAATCTAGCCTCACCTGGCTCGAACCAACCCACCGGAGATCTATATCGCCTACCATATAAGGCCTCATACGGTGCCATCTGAATGCTGGACTAATAGCTGTTGTTGTAGGAAAACTTCGCTAATGGAAAGAATTGATCCCAAGAACATCCAAAACTCAATCACACATGCAAGAAGCATATCCTCAAGAATCTGAATAGTGCGCTTGGACCTGGTCCCCTTGGTTTTCCTTTACAACAGTACGAATTCAACTGTCCATAACTAGAAAGTAACTGCCTGCACAATACACGCAAACAGTGCAGCACAGTACATCAGTCACTCAACCCATTGACCAACCACTTGATTATATCATTCAAGTGATATCATCCAAGTTGTATTAACAAAGAGTGTTACAACAAAACATCACTTGAACACTTGAGAATTCATTCAAACAATCTAACCCTTCATCTATTAAGCATTAAATTCTCAAATGTATTAAGAACAAAGTAAAACACTACTACGAACCAATCCCTGCAGCAAGTCTCTTATATGTCCTTAGTTGAGTTGTAACTTTGTAATTGTTCTTCATTGTAATTCTTACTTTGATTATATAGAAGATTTAATTGGGAACCCCTTGTAAACCATAAACATTTAGTGTTTGTGTCGTGACTGGAGTTAGTCATGAGTTGAAGCCTTTGTAATATGTGTATTGCAAAGTGACTTCTGATATGTGTATTACAAGTTAGTGAGGTATTAAGAGTTTAATTCCTAGATTGCATAGGTTGTAATCTAAAGTTTACTCATAGTGAAGTTGAAATCCGACCAGTGTAGGTTATGGTTTTTTTATCCCCTTGAGCAGGGATTTTTCCACGTAAAAGTTCCCTGTTCCATTTACTTACTGTTGCATTAGCATTATCTCTGGATACCTATATAGGACCTAGTCTTTATATAGTTTGGTGGACTCATATATTCTATCAATTGGTATTAGAGCGGGTTTTTCATATCAGGTTAACAACTAGAAAGGATCCTCGTGGCTGCTCTACCAAATTTCGAAGAGGGCCAGTCTACCTACAGACCACCTAGGTTCAATGGGTAATACTATAGGTGGTGGAATACAAGAATGCATGACTTTATCAAGGAAAAAGATTCTAAGTTGTGGGATGTTATTTGTGATGGTCCTTATGTCCCAACAAAAAAGGTCGGAGACCCTCTAGAGATGATGCCAAAAACCAGGAAAGAATACAATGATGCAGATAGGAAAGATGTGGAGAAAACCTTTCGTGCTAAGAAAATTTTGGTGTGCGACATAGGACCTGATGAATACAATAGGATCTCAGCCTGTCAATCCGCTAAGGAAATATGGGAAGCTTTACAAACAGCACATGAGGGAACCATCCAATTAAAGCAATCTAATATTGACATGCTCACCACTGAGTATGATCTCTTTGAAATGAAGGACGATGAATCTGATTGGTTTTCAATGTCTTATGTTTTGATGATCTAACAAACTTATAATGAAGAACCTGATAGAGCACCTGGCGCACAGGACATACATCTAATATGAACTAATCGAAGCCTAAAAATCATCAAAGGGAAGAACACAAAAGGGATCTGATGATCCAGTCCCTTAGGGTTCTCCGACACAAGCAAGTCAGAGATTGTACACAATCAAGATAAAGATGAACACAACATAGACCTACTACTTTAGGGTTCTCTGACAAAAAGTACAAGTCAAGTACACAACTGGAACGTGATAGAAGAAAGTGATCATCTGGCAAATGTTACAGAAGAGGAACACAACTAGGACCTGGTATGTTGGTGTATCCTGATAGGAAGTACAAAGCCCACTATCCAGCTGGAACGCAACTGCCCAGAAGTGGATGTGCAAACTGTACAACAGTCACTTCTCATTGGGAAGAAGTATATACATTGAGTTGGCATCACTATCTATTGTGCCATCTTTTGTGATAAAACAATCGGGTGCAAGCTATACTACTCTTTATACATTCAGTGATATTCTCTCAAAGCATAACAAAGTTCTTGAAGTCACTGGTGTGTCAAGAACAAGAAGACAACTCCACTAAGGATCAGTTTCTTAATGAGTTCATGTACATCCATAGTTGAGTTGTAATCTTGTTATTTTTCTCTTCATTGTATTTCCTAGTTTGCTTTCTTAGAAGCGTTGTTTAGGAACAAACCAAATTTCGTAAACTTTTGAGTTTATGTTGTGACTAGGAATAGTCATAAGTTTAAAGCCTTTGTAACTAGGATAGTTATATAGTGGCTTGTGGTGGTTGCATCAAAAGTTAGTTTAAAGTCTTTGCAATAGGTTTCTTTGTAAAATGGCTTGTGGTGGTTGTATCACAAGTTAGTTTAAAGTTTTTGCAATAAGGTTTTTGCAAAGTGGATTATAATAGGTAGATTACAAGTTTGTTGAGTTAAAAGTCTACTAGAGTAGGTCGTGGTTCTTTGATCCCCTTGTGTGGGATTTTTCCACGTAGAAAATCTCCTGCCTTCTTTACCTTCAGTCTTTACTACATTAGAGGAATCTTCTCATAGAGGACCAGGTACTCTATAGTTCGGTGGACTCATATAAGCCAACAGAGTCTATTCAATACATGCATGCAAAATTCACTTCTATCATAAATGAGCTACACTCGCTAGGTGAAATCATTCCTAGGAACAAGCTCGTGAGGAAAATTCTCAGTGTTTTGCCTAGTTAATGGGAGAGTAAAGTGAATGCCATTACTGAAGGAAGGGATTTTGCTGGTGCTAACCATAGATGAGCTAGTTGGAAATCTAAAAACCTACGAAATGAAGAAGAAGAAGATAGTAAAGGAAGAGAACCAAAGAAGGAAAAGAACTTGGTACTCAAAGCTAAAAGCAATGAATCAAGTGAGGAGGAAAGTGACATGGCTAACTTAACCAGAAGGTTTCAAATAATGGTCTGAAGGAATGGAGGAATACCAAAGAGAGGCAGTCCCAGCAAACCAAAGAATTATGACCTCTGTCATAAATGTGGAAAGCTAGGGCATTTCATCAAGGATTGCACTATCCTAAAGCAAGAACACTTCAAGTACAACTCTGATAAAGCAGCCAAGAGGAACCCGATTCCTGACAAACGCTTCAAAAGAAAGAACGCCGCTGACAATGCTGTGAAGCAAGCTCTTGCAGCATAGGGAGATTCCTCCAGTTAGTCTGAAGAAGAAAATGATGTAGGTGATAGTTCAATGATGGCAGTTTAAAATGAAGCAAATGAATATGTGTCAATATTTCCTTTGATGGCTCAGTCAGACAATGATGAAGATGATGACAATGATAAGGTAAATTTCAGGGATGTTCAGAGAAATCTGAAATCCTACTCTCATAAGAAACTCATGTCATTAGCAAATGTGTTGATTGATGTCTATCATTGTTTTGTAGATGATAAGGATGCCTTAACCATAGAGTTAGGAGATGCTGAACAAACTAGAGATGACCTGGTAGTTTTTGTGGTTGATCTGAAGGAAACCATAGGTAGTCTGGAAAATGAAAAGGAGGTTCTAATTGAGAAAATTGCTAGTGTAGAACATGAAAGAGACGATTTGATTGTAGTAGCTGTTGACTTAAAAGAAACCATCAAAAATTTTACTGAAGAAAAGAATGACTTAGTGGAGAAAGTTGATGCCTTAGATCAAGAAAGAGATGACCTCTTAGTTGTTATTATAGACTTGAAGGAAACAATAGAGGAACTCAAAGCAGAATGTAGGCCTGGAAATTGTGATAAAGGAAAAGAAGTTGCTAGTGAAGCATATATCAAGCTTGAAAACGAGTTAATTACTGTAAAAACTAGTTTATATGCTAAACTTAAGAAAGATATACAACTTCAAGCAAGTTTGGAAAGAGTAAAAAATGACCATTGAGAAGTCTTTTAAGTGGAACTAGTCCTCGGATGCTATTACTGCCATGAACGTTAACAATGATGGAAACAACATGGAATAGGGTTTCAAAGGGAGAGAACTCCTTATAACCCTCATAGAAAGTATGTTACTGTACCTGATAATTGGTTGGGTACCCACTGTGGGAACAATGGGCATTTTAAAGAAACTTGCCAAGCCAGGGTTCAGTCTTTTCCAAAAAACAAAGTTTTTGCTGAAAGAGTAACTACGGAAAAAGGACTAGGTGCCACCCGTAAAAAGCGTATGTTACCTGTATGTACTAGAAGAGCACTTATTCATCATCTTGTTTATTACAAGTGACCCAAACTTGCTTGGGTTCCTAAATCTAACCCTTGATTTTCTTGTGCAGGGAATAGTGAAAGGAAGTAATCAAAAATGGTTCATGGACAGTGGATGCTCAAAACACTTGACTGGGAATACCATGGACTTTCTTTCACTAAAAGCTTTGCAAGGAAGGAGTGTATCCTTTGGTAATGGGAAAAAGGGTACATTCTTAAAGTTGGAAAGATTAGGGAATCACTCTCTCACTCAATAGAGAATGTGTACTATGTCAATGGCTTAAATGCAGTCTCTTGAGTGTTTCTCAAATATGCGATAAAGGAAACAAGGTGGAGTTCTTGTCAAAGATATGCACAGTTACAAATCTAGTAATTGGTGAAGTGGTACTTGTGGCCAAAAGATACAAGAATATTGACGTTGCTGATTTTGAGTCCCTACAAAGTGGTGATCTGAGTTGCTTGAAAGTAGTTGATGATGATGCTGAATTGTGGCACTGAAGACTAGGGCATGCAAGCTTCTCTCTACTGAATAAGCTGGTTCAAAAGGACCTGGTTCGTGGTCTGCCCAAGTCAAAGTTCAAGGAGCACAAAGTTTGTGATGCCTGCGCCAGAGGGAAGCATGTGAAATCCTCATTCAAGCCAAAGAAGGATGTCAGCACCTCAAAACCACTTGATCTCCTTCATATGGATCTACGTGGTCCTATAAGAGTGCAAAGTAAGGGAGGAAAAAGATACATTTTTGTGATAGTGGATGATTATTCCAGATTCATTTGGACTTTGTTCCTTAGAACAAAAGATGAGACCTTTGAAGTTTTTGTAGCCTTTGTGAAGAAAATTCAAGTGAAGATGGAGTCAAAAGTAGCATGTATTAGATCAGATCATGGAATAGAATTTGACAATGCTAAGTTGACAAATTCTGCAATGAGAATGGCATTACCCATAACTTCTCAGCCCCAAGAGTTCCATAGCAAAATGGAGTTATGGAAAGGAAGAACAGAACCCTTGAAAAAATGTCAAGAATAATGTTGAGCGATAGTGGGATTGCTAAGAACTTCTAGGCTGAAGCTTTCGACACTGCCTGCTATTTGGTGAACAGGTGCATGATCAGGTCTATCTTGAACAAAATTCCCTATGAGTTGCTGAATGGAAGGATGCCCAAGATGACTCACTTAAGAACATTTGGGTGCAAATGTTATGTTCTCAACAATGGAAAGGATCAGCTTGGAAAATTTGATGCAAAGAATGATGAAGGGATCTTTTGGAATATTCTTCCCAGAGTAAAGCCTACAAGGTTTACAACAAGCGGACTTAGTGTGTTGAGGAAAGTGTACACGTAATCTTTGACGAGTCCTACCTCCCTTGTGAGAAAAGCAACATGGATGATCAAGATGGAGTGCCTATGCTAGTTCCAGGTGAAGTCATTGATATGGAAAATGGAAAGGCTGACATGATGAGTCAAGTGAAGACAATGTAGTCTCTTCCTTATCTGTCATAGAGGAACCAGGTACCACTACAACCACTGAAGTTGAAGAAAGAGTGGTTGATGCAGTTCAAAGTACTCCGCAGGTAGCTGAAAGAAGGATACAAGGGAATCAGTCATGGTTACCCAGCTCCTCTACAAATGAAGCTCAAATGTCCAGCTGGAAATTCAAAATCTCCCATCCTCTTGACGACATAATTACTCCTCTAGATTAAGGAGTCCAAACTAGATCAAAATCCAGAAATTCACTTGCCTTTTCAGCATTCCCCTTCTAAATAGAACCTAAAAGCATTAAGGAAGCCTTAAAAGATGCAGACTAGATCACAACCATGCAAGATGAGTTGCATCAGTTTGAAAGGAACAACGTATGGCACCTGGTACCTAGACCCTCAGATCAAACCATCATAGGAACCAGGTGGGTATTCAGGAATAAGCTTGATGAACATGGAAACGCTACAAGGGACAAAGTAAGGCTAGTGGTCCAAGGCTGCAATCGGGTGGAAGGAATTGATTATGATGAGACTTTTGCTCCGGTTGGTCGCATGGAAGCTATCAGAATCCTTATTGCCTTTGCATCACATATGGAATTCACTATGCTAAAAATCAATGTCAAAAGTGCATTTCTGAATGGCTTTATGTCACGACCTAGATTCCCCACCCTCGGGAGTCGTGATGGCGCCTACTAGTGGAAGCTAGGTAAGCCAACCATTTGAATTATTTACCTTTTTCCCATTTAATCCTTTAATAATTAACAGCCAACATTAAATAAAGAAGCGTAATTTAATAAGTGGAAGACTGAAATGAAATGTTTTAACAAAGATGCCAATACCAATCCATACAAAACTGCCCAGAACTGGAGTGACAATTTCACAGACGGTCTAAGAACACTACAAGTAAGGGTCCAAAAAATAAATACAATAATGTCTTGAAAATACATAAATGAAACAGAATGGAAGGATATAAGGAGACGCCAAGGCCTGCGGATGCCTACAGAACTACCTCGGATCTCCAAATGGACTGAACGTAGCAACCCCAAACTAAGGTCCGTAAGCTCCAGTATCAGGATCTATACAAATAGTGCAGAGTGTAGTATCAGCACAACCGACCCCATGTCTTGGTAAGTGCCTAGCCTAACCTCGTCAAAGTAGTGGACGAGGCTAGGACCAGAATACCAAACAAACCTATGCAGCTAAATCATATACAGTGGAAAAAAATAAAGCAAGAATGTACGGTTAAGGATGGGAGGGGGAAATATACTGCGGGGAACCATCAAATGATAATAGAAGGACAACATGTAAATATAAGGAACACCAAAACTCAATTATCAACAAGAATCAGAAATCAAACAAGTGCACGGCATCACCCTTCGTGCTTTTACTCTCGTCCTCACCATAAGAATCAATATAAACTGCACGGCATCACCCTTCGTGCTTTTACTCTCGTCCTCACCATAAGAATCAATATAAACTGCACGGCATCACCCTTCGTGCTTTTACTCTCGTCCTCACCATAAGAATCAATATAAACTGCACGGCATCACCCTTCGTGCTTTTACTCTCATCCTCACCATAAAATAAATATAATCGGCATGAAATTGTACATCGTGCGGCACAACATCACCCTTCGTACTTTACACTCTTCCTCAGAAAAATCATACAGGACATCACCCTTTGTGCTTTAACACTCTCTCACCAAAACAATGCATGGCATCACCCTTTGTGCTTTAACACTCTTCCTCACCCAAATAACAATAACAAGCAATAAGGGCAAGGAAATAAATAAAATCACAATAAAATCTCGACAAGGGAACACTATCCAAACATCAACATCCCGGCAAGGGAGATAGCATTAAAAGCAACTGCATCCCTGCAAGGGAGTCAAGATAACAATCCTTTCCTCTTTTTCTTATTTACTTCACAATTCACTTCATAACTTTAGGCAATGCTCTATAAGGTTTAGTTTCCAATTATACTTCCACAATTCATTATGAAACTTGAGCCAACGCTCTTCAATATTCAAATACCACTATTACTTTCACAAGCTTTATTCAACAATAGAATTCATCACATAAGGCATGAACAATACAAACGGAGTCATATTAATCATGGTGTAAGACTCACGGGCATGCTTGACACCAACATATAGATACTCGTCACCAAGCCTATACGTCGTACTCAACAAATAACACATAGAAAATAGGACACAACTCCTAATCCTTCAAGCTAAGGTTAGACCAAACACTTACCTCGATGCCACGAACACAATTCAAGCCTCAACTACCGCTTTACCTCTTGATTCCACCACCAACTCGTTTGTATCTAGATACAAGTTACTTAACTATATAAATAAATGCCAAATGAATCAATTCTAATGCATGGAAATAAGTTTTCCCCAAAAAGTCAAAGATCGACCCTAAGCCCACTTGGTCCAAACCCGAATTTCAGACCAAAACCGATTACCCATTTACCTCCGAGTCTCGTTATATAATTGGTTTTGGAATCCGACCTCAATTGAGGTCTAAATCCCTAAATTTCAATATTCTTAGGTTTTACCCAAAATACCCAATTCCACCATGAAAACCCTAGATTCTAGGATGAAATCTTGTAAAAACAAGTTAAGGAGTAAAGAAAATGGGTTAGAAATCACTTACTAAAGTTTTGGAGAAGAAAGAGTGTTTGAAAAATTGGCTCTTACGTTTTTAAGGTTTTGAAAAGTGAAAAATAACTGAAAGTCCCGTGTAAATATACCCCTCTCATTCCCTCTTCACGGGCACAAAAAGGACTGCGGTCGCGGAGCTCCACCGCAGACGGCACGAAATCGAGCACGGCCGCATAGGGAAGCCTTGCCCCACCGCAGACCACACAATTCCCTCCGCTGTCGCGGAGTCCCCACCGCAGCCGCAAGAAACGACTGTGGACATCATAGTTGGGTTCAGAGACCTATAACTTTCTCCGAACCTGCAACAACTATGTTCTAACTCAAAAATATTCCGGAACCTATCCAAAACTCACCCGAGCCCTCGGGACTCCAAAACAAATATGCATAGTAACTCAAAAACATCTTATGGACCTACTCGTTTGATCACATCATCAAAATAACAAGTAAAACCATGAATTAAAAATCAAAACTCATTATTTTCATCAAGAACACTTAAAGTTCATAACTCTTTAACCGAAAGTCCAAACCACGTCAAATAAGCTCCATTTTCTCTGAACTTCACAGTTATCATTTGAATACTATAACAAGTTTGTATCGGTATCTGGAACCAAAATACCGGCCCGATACCAATGGTTTCAAACATTAATTCTTTTCTATATTTCTTAGATAATTCAGCAAAACAATTTCTTTCAAAAATTGATTTCTAAAGCTTGGGACCTCGAAATTCATTTCCGGGCATACGCCCAAGTCCCATATTTTACTATGGACCTCCCGGGATCATCGAAAAACAGATCCGGGTCCGTTTGCTCAAAATGTTGACCAAAGTCAACCATAATCAAATTTTAACTCTAGAAATTTATATTTCTCATATTTTCACATAAAAGGCTTTCAGGATACAAGTCTAGACCATGCACACAAATTGAGGTAAGGTAAAAAGGAGGTTTTTAGGCCTCAGAACACTGAATTTGTTTCTAAAACAAGTGATGACCTTTTGGGTCATCACATCCTCCACCTCTAAAACAACCGTTCGTCTTCGAACGAACATAAGAAGGAAGTACCTAAATTGGGAAAAAGATAGGGATAATGGCTCCGCATATCGGACTCGGACTTCCAGGTCGATACCTCAGCAGGCATACCTCTCCACTGAACACGAACAGAAGGGAAACTCTTCGATCTCAACTGACAAACCTGCCGGTCTAGAATAGCTACCAGCTCCTGCTCATATGACAAGTCCTTGTCCAACTGGACAGTGCTGAAGTCCAACCCGTGGGATAGATCACTGTGATACTTCTAAAGCATGGACACATGAAACACTGGATGCATGGTTGATAAGCTCAATGGCAACGCAAGTCTATAAGCCACCTCTCCCACTCGATCAAGAATCTCAAATGGGCCAATGAACCTTGGTCTAAGCTTGCCCTTCTTTCGAAATCTCATCACGCCTTTCATAGGCGACACCCGAAGCAACACTCGCTCACCAACCATGAATGACTACAACTATACACGAACGATGGACTCGATCTACCATAATAGAATCACCCACTGTTGTAGACACATATACATGAGCACTCAAAGAATCACTAGGCATGACCAGATACAGTGCAAAATAAGATGACAAATAGGAGTACGTAGATCCTAGATCAAATAGAACTGAAGAATCTCTACTACAGACTAGAACAGTACCTATGATAACTGCATCGAAAGCCTCGGCCTCAGGCCTAGCTGGAAGAGCATAACATCGGGGATGGGCCCCAACACTCTAAACTACATCTCTGGGACGGCCTGCTGCTGGCTGTCCTCCACTTCTAGCGACCTGACATCCACCTCTAACACCTCTACCTCCACCCCTAGCTGGCTGAGCGGGCTGTGGAACACTCGGTTCCTGAACCATGCCATGAGAACCCTGATGCTGAGAACTGCTCGATGCTCGAGGGCTCCCATCTCACCACAAGTATAACAAGCCTTTGCTGCTGAGACTACTGACCCTAAAACTGGGGAGCCATTTGCTCTGGAGTGCGAGTAGCAGGAGTCTGGGTTCCTTCTCTTTCTTGAAAGATGGCTGGGCTATAGGCAGCAAGCCTACCTGGGCGACACTATCCATAAGGACCACTAGATGGACCAGAGCATCTTGGAGTACTGGGGTAGCAATGAACCCCACTGGGACCTGAGCTGGGCCTACCGAAACTACCTGGGCCGGAACCTCATCATCAAACTCAACCTGAGGCTCCGCCACTGGTGCTGCTACTCGAGGCTGAGCTCTGCCCCTACC
The DNA here is from genome assembly GCA_026770625.1 of Nicotiana glauca. Taxonomy (NCBI): domain Eukaryota; kingdom Viridiplantae; phylum Streptophyta; class Magnoliopsida; order Solanales; family Solanaceae; genus Nicotiana; species Nicotiana glauca. Next base: position 35,987 of record MU708940.1, on the reverse strand, counting down.
TCGGCCTCTGGCACGGCCTCGCCCTCGCCCTTTGCCCCTCATAGGAGCTGCTGCTAGGGGCTCGGGCTGCAGATCAGTGGATGAGTAAGTGCGTGTTCTCACCATCTGATAAAGAATAGCATTGAGAAACCAAATCGCACGATAGGAAAGAATAAATGTTAAGTTTTTCCTAACTCTGTAGCCTCTAGGGTATAAATACGGACGTCTTCATACCGTTCCCTCAGACTATACTAAGCTTGTCATTGAATTGTGAGACCTATGTAACCTAGAGCTCGGATACCAACTTGTTACGACCTGGATTCCCCACCCTCGGGAGTCGTGATGGCGCCTATTAGTGGAAGTTAGGAAAGCCAACCATTTGAATTATTTACCTTTTTCCCATTTAATCCTTTGATAATTAATAGCCAACATTAAATAAAGCAACAGAATTTAATAAGCGGAAGACTAAAATGAAATGTTTTAACAAAGATACGAATACCAATCCATACAAAATTGCCCAGAACTGGAGTCACAATTTCACATATGGTCTAAGAACACTACAAGTAAGGGTTCGAAAAATAAGTACAATACTCTCTTGGAAATACATAAATGAAATAGGATGAAAGGATAGAAGGAGACGCCAAGGCCTGTGGACGCTTGCAGAACTACCTCGGATCTCTGAATGGACTGAAGGTAGCAACCCAAAGCTAAGGTCCGTAAGCTCCAATATCAGGATCTGCACAAAGAGTGCAGAGTGTAGTATCAGTACAACCAACAACATGTACTGGTAAGTGCCTAGCCTAACCTCAACGAAGTATTGACAAGGCTAGGACCAGACTACCAAATAAATCTATGCTGCAGCTAAATCATATACACCGTAAAAAAATAAAGCAGGAATGTACCGTTAAGGATAGGAGGGGGAAACATACTGCGGGGAACCATCAAATGATAATAGAAGGACGGCAGGTAAATATTAGGAACACCAAAACTCAATTATCAACAAGAATCAGAAATCAAACAAGTGTACGGCATCACCCATCGTGCTTTTACTCTCGTCCTTACCATAAGAATCAATATAAACTGCATGACATCACCCATCGTGCTTTTACTCTTATCCTTACCATAAAAGCAATATAATTGGCACGAAACATGACATCAATCACAAGCAATAAGGGCAAGGAAATAAATAAAATCACAATAAATCCTAGAAAGGGAACACTATCCAAACATCAACATCCCGGCAAGGGAGATAGCATTAAAAGCAACAGCATCCCGGCAAGGGAGTCAAGATAACAATCCTTTCCTCTTTTTCACATTTACTTCACAATTCATATCATAACTTGAGCCAATGCTCTATAAGGTTTAGTTTCAAATTATACTTTCACAATTCATTCTTCAACTTGAGCCAACGCTCTTCAATATTCAAATACCACTATTACATTCACAAGCTTTAGTCAACAATAGAATTCATCACATAAGGCATGAACAATACACACGAAGTCACATTAATCATGGTATAAGACTCACGGGCACGCTTGACACCAAATTATAGATACTCATCACCATGCCTATACATCGTACTCAACAAATAACACATAGAAAATAGGACACAACTCCTAATCCCTCAAGCTAAGGTTAGACCAAACACTTACCTCGATGCCACGAACACAATTCAAGCCTCAACTACCGCTTTACCTCTTGATTCTACCACCAACTCGTTTGTATCTAGCTACAAGTTACTTAACAATATAAATAAATGCCAATGAATCAATTCTAATGCATAGAAATAAGTTTTCCCCAAAAAGTCAAAGATCGAACCCAGGCCCGCTTGGTCCAAACCCGAATTTCAGACAAAAACCGATTACCCATTCACCTCCGAGCCTCGTTATATAATTGGTTTTGGAATCCGACCTCAATTGAGGTCTAAATCCCTAAATTTCAATATTCTTAGGTTTTACCCAAAATTCCCAATTCCACCATGAAAACCCTAGATTCTAGGATGAAATCTTGTACAAACAAGTTAAAGAGTAAAGAAAATGAGTTAAAAATTACTTACTAAAGTTTTGGAGAAGATAGAGTGTTTGAAAAATTGGCTCTTACATTTTTAAGGTTTTGAAAAGTTAAAAATAACTGAAAGTCCCGTGTAAATATACCCCTCTCATTCCCTCTTCGCGGGCACAAAAAGGACTATGGCCACGGAGCTCCACCGCGGACCGCACAAAATCGAGCGCGGCCGCACAGGGAAGCCTTGCCCCACCGAGGACCGCACAATTTCCTCCGCGATCGTGAAGTCCCCACTACGGCTGCAAGAAACCACTGCAGACCCCACAATTTGGTTCAGAGACCTGCAACTTTCTCTGGACCTACAACAACTATGTTCTATGTCAAAAACATCCTGGAACCTGTCCGAAACTCACCTGAACCCTCGGGACTCCAAACCAAATATGCATACTAACTCAAAAGCACTTATGGACCTACTCGTGCGATCACATCATCAAAATAACATGTAAAACCATGAATTAAACCTCAAAACTCATCATTTTCATCAAGAACACTTAAAGTTCATAACTCTTCAACCGAAAGTCCAAACCACGTCAAATAAACTCCATTTATTTTTACCAAATTCCAAATTTATCATTTAAATACTATAACAAGTTTGTACCGGGCTCCAGAATCAAAATACGGGCCCGATACTAATGTTTTCAAACATTAATTCTTTTCTTTATTTCTTAGATAATTCAGCAAAATAATTTCTTTCAAAAATTGATTTCTAAGGCTTGGGACCTCGAAATTCATTTCCGGGTATACGCCCAAGTCCCATATTTTACTGCGGACCTCACGAGATTGTTGGAACACGGATCCGGGTCCGTTTGCTCAAAATATTGACCAAAGTCAACCATAATTAAATTTTAACTCTAGAAGTTTCTATTTCTCATATTTTCACATAAAAGGCTTTTCGGACACAGGTCCGAACCACGTACGCAAATTGAGGCGAGGTAAAAAGGAGGTTTTTAGGCCTCGAAATACTGAATTTGTTTCTAAAACAAGTGATGACCCACTTTCTCAAAGAAGAAGTGTATGTAAAGCAAACTCCAGGTTTTAAATGTCATGAACACCCTGAATATGTGTTCAAATTAGACAAGGCACTGTATGGGTTGAAGCAGGCTCCTCGTGCTTGGTATGAAAGGTTGTCAATGTTTCTCTTAGAAAATGGTTTTTCAAGAAGAAAAATTGACAACACTTTGTTCCTGAAAAAATGATGGAGGAACATGCTCATCGTTCAGGTATATGTTGATCATATCATTTTTGGGGCAACAACTGATTCACTGTGTGAGGAATTTGCAAAACTCATGGGAAGTAAGTTTGAGATGAGCATTATGAGTGAGTTGAATTTCTTCTTAGGTCTTCAAGTGAAGTAGTTCACAAAGGGTACATTCATCAGTCAGTAGAAATACATCAAGGAGCTTATAAAGATATTTGATATGGAAGCATCAAAAGTGATTGACACTCCCATTACTACTGCTTCTCGATTGGACATGGATGAATCTGGCCCTCTTGTAAATCAAACAATGTATAGAGGTATTATTGGGTCTCTTCTCTTTCTCAATACTAGTAGGACAGATATTTTCTTCAGTGTGGAACTATGTGCAAGATTTCAGTCAAATCCAAGGAATCTCATCTGAAGGCTGCCAAAAGAATTCTGAGATATATTAAGGGAGCATAGGACCTGGTTCTATACTACCTTTCAGGTGGCAATTTTAATCTTATTGGGTATGGTGATGCTGACTATGCAGGTTATCTTTTGGACAGGAAAAGCACATATGGAATGGCTCACTTCCTAGGATCATGTCTTATTTCATGGGGCACAAGGAAGCAAAATTTAGTAGCTCTTTTAACAGCTGGAGCAAAATATGTTGCCGCAACTTCATGATGTGCTCAACTCTTATGGATCAAACAACAATTGGAAGACTTTGGAGTGTACACTGATTGTGTGCCTCTTTCGTTTAATAACAAAAGTGCACTCACTATGGCCAAAAATCCACTCCAGCATAAAAGGACCACACACATTGATATGAGACATCATTTTCTCAGAGACAATGTGGATAAAGGGACTTATTTGAATGAAGTTCTACAACACAGAGGACCAAATTGCAAGTATCTTCACCAAAGCCCTGAGCAGAGAACACTTTGAGAGAAACATGTTGGAACTGGAGCTAATAAAGCTTAATTGTAAAACTGATTCCTACCATATGACTATGAAAATTTCACACAGGTAAAATTAGCTAGAGTGTTTTTTGGCCAAGTCTAACTCACTTCTATACCATTGCAGGTAGACACACATGATGATTACAGAAGTTGCAGAAGCATTGCATGAACGGTAAAAGAGGGTTGAGAATTTTTGAAAAACCGGTTAAGAACCTGGTTCTTGTACCACAGGTTAGTATTCTTGTGTATTTCTCATACATGTCTCAAAAGAAAAAAAAATGCCACGTCATCAAACTTTTCAGAACCTGCATGTCACGTCTTTTCATTCAAATCCCTTCACTCCCCTCTGAAATGTTGCATCTTCTTAAAAATCTACTGCCGTTTTAGATCGGTTTCTCTCTCCCCCTCATAATTCTCTTCTTCCTCATTAAAACCCTCTTATCTCCAAACCTTGAACGATCATCTCTCTATCTCTCTCTCTTTATCTCTATCTCTCTCTCTCTTCTCTCATCCTCTCTAGAACCTTAAAAATAATCGTCTATCATGGCTGAAGATCAAACTACCCTTCTCACCATTGAAGAGAAAACCCTCGACTCCTCTATTCCTAGTGAAACACCTCTTAACATTCCCCTTTCCACCACTATCGAAAGTGAGACACCTAAACCTGATTCTCCTTCACCCTATATCACTCTCACCACTCCCTCAGACCACATTCTCCCTTCAGGTGTTGAGAACTCTGAAATCCCTAAAATTGATAGTTTCTCTTCTCTGTCACTTGAGATTATCAAAGAACAAAGAAAAGATAGAGAAAAGAGTGAGACTCCACAAGAAGAAAAGGTTTCTGAGGATAGTGTTGATCAGTCTACAAGTACTCCCATATCGGATTTTGTTGTACCCATGGAATCTCAAGAGAGAGAGGCCATAGAAACCATGTTGGCTATATCTGTTGAAGGAATAATGTATGAGGTCACCTCTAATATTCCTAAGTCTTAGGGGGAAGAGACTCAGTCGTTGGTGGGATAAGGAACGATGGTGCTCTTTGAACAACCTGCACCAGAAGAAACTACTGGGACCCCTCTTGAAGGACCTGACCTCTCTCCTGAGGAAATAGGTCAGGAATATTCTTCCCAGGTCAGTTTTGATCTTACTCCTTCTCCTAAATTTGATGCTGAGCCTTTGGAAGTAGTGGCTACTACTATGAGGTCCAGTGATGAAGAAGATCAGGATAATGTTGCTCTAGATGTGTTCATTGGCAGAAGGAGGCCAGTAGACACTCATGCGCCCTCTTCTAAGCGACCTACTATGAGGTTGAAGAAAAATGAGGCTCTTGAGTCTGCCCTACAGAAGAGTAAAAGGAGTTGCAAGAAGAAGAAAAAGAGGTTGGTGAAGGATGGAGAGATTGTTTGTGACAAGAACATTCCTGTAGTAGAAGTGGATGAGGAATCTCAAGAGGAACCAAGTTCCTTGGTCAAAAGAATTAATAAAAAAAAAACAATATGCTGAAAGTGCTTTAGAGGAGGCTGTTGGAATGCCTAGTAAAAAGTCAGTGAAAAGTAGTGACAAGTTGAAGCAAGTGGTGGCTGAAGAGTCATTTTCTGATGATTATTCTAGTGAAATCATGTGGAAAGGGTAAGTATAGTGTGAAGTCTGGTAAAAGAAAATTGGAGAATGTGAGGGAACCTGGTTCTGTGAAGAAAGTGAAACGTGAAAGTGTGTCCGGCAAAGAAAGGTTGAGGTACCAGAAGATTCTATGGGGTCGAACATTTGACCTAGAAATATCTGAGATGGCTGGTATGAGGCAAATACTTGAAATGGTCGAATTTCAACAGTGGGGACATCTGTTCAAACTGGATGTGCCCAATGGTGGTAGCTTTCAAATATGGAAATCATGGTCTCCCCTATGGATTTCTTCTCACACATGTCTTCAAGTTCTTTAATGTGCCTTTGGGACAGCCTAATATGGGGACCAAGAAGTAGACCTTCTCGCAAACTACTCTAGAGGAATGTGAATGTGTTGAAAAAGGTGGAGGGGTAGGAAGTACTTAGAAGATCTCACAACTTATCAATGCCCATAACAGTGCTACTGAGGAGATTAGGAAGTTGAAGGCGAGGAATGCCATTCTAGAGACTCAACTAAGTCAGGCTCAAGAGGCACCGGGGTCCTCCAGTTCATCAAGTGCAGAGGTTGCTTGTTTGACCAAAGAAAATGATGATCTCCGGCAACAGGTGGAGAACCTGAAGAAGAAATTGCTCGCAGAGAAAATGTCGGCAAATGCTAGAATTGATCTCATTCTCAACACTCTTGCTGCAGCTTCTAAGCCCTCTTCCTCTAGTGTCCCCTAGGCTAATGCTCCAGTGGCCAGTTTCTAGTATATATTTTCTGTTTTGATGACTTTGTGGTAGTTGTTTTTGCCTTTTGTTGTTGTTTTTGTGGTATGGATGGAATTCACATGTACTGCTCCTATTTTTAACAGCCCAAATCTGCCTTTGCTGTAACAGCAAAGGCTTATGTTTTATAATATTAATGAAGACACTCCTCTTTTGCTATAAATGCTTATGTTTCTCTGCTTCTCTTTTTTATCATGCGGTGTGCACATATGTGGCATGAGTCGGCTAGGCTAGACTTCTTTATGCTGATTGCTTGCTTGTGTATTTTTAATGATGCCAAAAGGGGGAAATATAATTGAAGCAGGTGATCTAGTTAAGGGGAAGAATAAAGTCAAGAGGAACTTGTGAAGTTCCTGTTACTTTATCTGGTTTATTTTGCTCTGCATATGGTTGTCAATTTCTAAGTTTGTCATCATCAAAAGGGGAAAATTGATGGGTTTACAATACCTTAGATTTATATTTTGATGATCTAACAAACTTACTGTCAAAGAACCAGATAAGGGACCTGTCACACTGTACACAACTCAATAAACAAACTCTAGCTAATGTGAGCTACTATGACTTCAGAAGATAAAGAATCAACACATGGACCTGATCCCCTTGGGTTAACCTGACAGTAGTACGAAGTCAACTGTCTACAATAGAAAAGTGACTGCCTACACTGTACACGCAAAATAGTGTAGCACAATACACCAGTCACTCACCATTGACCAACCACATGATTACATCATTCAAGTGATGTCATCCAAGTAGTATTAACAAAGAGTATTACAACAAAACATCACTTCAACACTTGAGAATTCATTCAAGCATTCCAACCATTCATCTATCAAGCATTCAATTCTCACATGCATCAAGAACAAAGTAGAACACCACTACGGACCAGTTCCTACTCTTGTATGTCGTTAGTTGAGTTGTAAATTTGTAATTGTTTTTTATTGTAATTCCTACTTTGCTTATCTAGAAGCTTTAATTAGGAACACCTTGTAAACCATAAACCTTCATGTTTGTGTCGTGACTAGAGTTAGTAATGAATTGAAGTCTTTGTAATAGGTGTATTGCAAAGTGGCTTGTAATAAGTGTATTACAAGTTAGTGAAGGATTAAGAGTTTAATTCCTAGATTGCATAAATTGTAATCTAAAGTTTGCTCATAGCGAATTTGAAATCCTACCAGTGTAGGTCATGGTTTTTTATCCCCTTGAGCAGGGGTTTTTCCATGTAAAAGTTCCATGTTCCATTTACTTACTGTTGCATTAGCATTATCTGTGGAAACCTATATAGGACCTGGTCTCTATATAGTTTGGTGGACTCATATATTTTATCAAGGGTAATTCTTCTCGTGAACCTTCAACTGTCACAAATCATATGCAATTACCTTGTCATCCTGCATTAACACCAAGTCCAATACGGGATGCGTCAAAATATACCATATAAGATCTTGAACTTGTAGGCAACACTAACATCGACGCCTTAGTCATAACAGTATTGAGCTTCTGGAAGCTCACCTCACACTCGTCTGACCATATGAACGGGGCATGATTCTGGGTCAACCTGGTCAATGGGGTTGCTATAGATGAGAACCCCTTCATAAACCAACAAGAATAACCCTCCAAACCCGAGAAACTACAGATCTCCATTGATGAAGTAGGTCTAGGCCAGTTCTGAACTGCCTCAATCCTCTTAGGATCCAGGATCCACCTGAATACCCTCTTCCGATACAACATGCTCCAAGAAAGCGACTGAATCCAACCAAAACTCGTATTTTGAAAACTTTGCTTATAACTGGCTATCTCTTAAAGTCTGAAGTATGATTCGAAGATGCTGCTCGTGCTCCTCTCGATTGCGGGAGTAGATAAACACAATCACGAAAGAATCCAAACAAGGCTTGAACACCCGGTTCATCAAGTTCATAAATGCAGCCGGGGCATTTGTCAGCCCAAATGACATCACCAAAAACTTATAATGCCCATACCGAGTCTAAAAAGCTGTCTTAGGGATATCGGATGCCCTAATCCTCAACTGATGGTAGCCAGACCTCAAATAGATCTCTGAAAACACTTTGGCACCCTGAAGCTGATCAAATGAGTCATCAATCCTTAGCAATGGATATTTGTTCTTGATAGTGACTTTTTTCAACTACCAGTAATCAATCCACATTCTCATCGATCCATCTTTCTTCTTCACAAATAACACGGGCGCACCTCAGGGCGAGACATTAGGTCTAATGAAGCCCTTATCAAGCAAATCTTGCAATTGTTCTTTCAATTCTTTCAACTATGGCGGGGCTATACGGTATGGCATAATAGAAATGGGCTGAGTGCCCGGAACCAAGTCAATACAGAAGTCGATATCCCTATCGGGTGGCATCCCCGGCAAGTCTGCAGGAAATACCTCTGGAAACTCTCGGACAACTGGTACAGAATCGCGAACATATGCCAAATAAGCTAGACACCCCTTCTCGACCATAGGCCGAACCGCCATATAAGAGATAACCATGCTGGTAGAATGGCCAGGATTCCTTCTCCACTCTAATCGAGGCAACCCCAGCAAGGCTAAAGTCACCGTCTTGGCGTGACACTCTAATATAGCGTGATAAGGTAACATCCAGTCCATACCCAATATGACATCAAAGTCTACCATATCAAGAAGTAAAAGGTTCACATTAGTCTCAAGACCCCTGATGGTAACTACACACAAGCAATAAATGCGGTCTACTACAATAGCATATCTCACAGGAGTGGATGCATATACAGGAGCACTCAAAGAATCATGGGCTATAACCAAATATGAAGCAAAATAGGATGACACATACGAAAAGGTAGAACCTGGATCAAATAGAACTGAAGTATCTCTATTGCAAACTGAAATAGAACCTGTAATGACAACGTCAGAAGGCTCAACCTCGGCCTGGATGGAAAAGCATAACATTGGGGCTGGGCCCCACCACTCTAGACTGCATCTCTAGGATGGGCCCTAGCTGGCTGGCCTCTACCTCTAGGAGCCTGACCTCCACCTCTAATGGCCTGACCACCACCTATGGATCCCTGACCACTAGAGGGCGGTGAAGCACCCGGTGCCGGGACCATGGCACGAGAACTTTGATGCTAAGAACTGCTCGATGCACGAGGGAAAAATCTATTAGTGTCACCACAAATATAACAGGATCTCGGCTGTTGTGAGTGATGAACCTAAAACTGACCTTGTCGACTTGAGTAACCACTATGAAAACTCTAGAGCGGAGGTGCACTAATAAGAGCTGGTAGTGCACTGTAATCTAACTGGTCGGGAATAATGAATATGAGGGCCACGACCACCTGAGGCTCCGTGGGATACATGTAGTGATGAATGGAACGACCTGGGAGAATGGCCTCTACCAAAAGTACCTCGGCCTCCAGATGAGGCTCCATTGAATCCATCAGAGCGACGCATCCTCTTGTTAGATCCTTGAGAGAACAAGAGTAGAAGAGTTCGATTAGCACTGAGAGAACAAAATCACACAACAAAGAAAAATAAAAGTGAAATTGTTCCTAAACTCTATAACCTCTATAAGACAAGTACAGACGTCTTTGTACCGATCCTCCAGACTCTACTAAGCCTACTCGTGAATCGTGATAGATAGGAAAACTAGTGATCTAATACCAACTTGTCATGACCCAAAATTCTCACCGTCGGGATCGTGATGACACCTAACATTTCACTTACTAGGCAAACCAATGTTAGAGAATCATTAAGCCAATTTTTATACATTTTAGTAATTGACAAACAATAAACTATAACGAGTAAAATTGAAAGCGGAAATTTATAACAGCCTCAATATAGGTACTACTACCCGGATCTGGAGTCACAATTTACAAACTTCTAAGATTCCACTACAAGTAAATGTCTGAAAGAAATACAACTATTTTCAAAATGAAAGAAACAATAAAATGAAATGTCTAAAAGGGGATTCCAGGGTCTGCGGATGCCGACATATCTACCTTGGGTCTCCTATCGGATGAATCCAGCAGCTAACCTCCCAATCAGATCGGACCAGTACCAAAATCTGCATAAAAAGTGTAGAGTGCAGCATCAGTACAACCAATCCCATGTACTGGTAAGTGTCGAGTCTAACCTCGACGAATTAGTGACGAGGCTATGACAAGACGCCTACAAATAAACTTGTGCAGTATAAAAATATATATACACAAATAACAACAATGAAAGAAACTACACAAGTAATATTGAGAGGGGGACATGCTGAGGGGATCACAAGATAAAGGATCACAACAGTAATAAGAACTTGATTAACCGATATACTTTGAACAAATAGGGACAAGTAACCACAGTAAAAGAAAATGCACGACATCACCCTTCGTGCTTTTACACTGAACATCACCATGAATCAATAAAAATGGCACGGCATCACCCTTCGTGCATTAATTCTCTCATGGCAAATCATCACCCTTTGTGCATTAACACTCACAATATGGCACATCATCACCCTTCGTACATTAACACTCACAAAACATGGCACGACATCGCCCTTCATGCATTAACACTCTCCCTCACCCAAAACAATGAACAATAACAACATAGAGATAGAAATAACAAGAATAAGTCTTACTTCAACATTTGGTTCCACAATACCAACCTCAACTTTGAGTCAATAATGAATCAATAGCAAAATCTGTAAACATAGAATGATCAACATAACAATTAACTAGTCTAAGCATGAATAATATGATCAAGGAAAGCAACAATTACAAGAATAAGACCCACCTGCATGCTATAACTCGACAACGAAGCATAGGTACTCATCACCTCACATATACATTTTACCCAACATTTAAACATGTAGTAAATAGAAAAATAGGTCCTAATCCCTCAAGCCAAGGTTAACCACGGCACTTACCTCGCTTCAACGACCAAACTCAATTAAGCCTTAGAAACTACCCTCAATTGCAAAGAATTCAATTTAGGCCATTTTGAAAAAGTCAACACCTAGGCCCGCTTGGTCCAAACCAGAAATTCGGACCAAAACCTGATTACCCATTCACCCCCGAGCCCGGTTATATAATTGGTTTTGGAATTCGACCTCAATTTGAGGTATAAATCCCCAATTTATCAAATCCCCAGTTTCTATCCAAAAACCCCCAATTCCACCATGAAAACCTTAGATTTTAGGTTGAAATCTTGTAAAATGTAGTGAAAGATTGAAAGAAACTAGTTTAGAATCAGTTACCAATAATTCGGGGAAGAAAAATTCTTTGAAAAATCACTTCAAAGGTTTTAGGTTTTGAAAATTTCAAGAATGGGAGAAAATTTTCGTCTAAGTCATATTTGTCACACCACCTTTTTACATGTGACAACCCAAAGGGTCATCACCTGTTTCCTCATCTGTTCCGTGCTCCTGAGGCCTTGAAAACCTCATTTTCTATCGCCTCGATTTATGTGCACAATCCGGGCACGTAGCCGGAAAGCTTTTATGTTGAAATATGTGAATTCTGTGAAAAATTTGAAGAATTTTGATATTAATATGATTATAGTTGACTTTGGTCAATATTTTTGGTAAATGGACCCGGACCCGAGATTGGACGGTCC
>MU708939.1:230021-248041 GCA_026770625.1 Nicotiana glauca | reverse complement strand
GCTGTGTTGCAACACTTATGTTCCTTTAGAGGCTCATAGACAAGTGTCGACTCATGTATAGTTTGGTATGCCTTGTCGGCTGTTTTTGGTGGTGTAGTCTTTCATGGTAGCATGGTAGCTTGTACCATATGTATATAGTTTCTTGATTGTCCGGTCATCCCATGTTATGTAGGTTCAGGCCATCATATTTTATTGTTGGTTGTCCATGATCCATGTCTACCATTTATATTGATCCCGTAAGCCCTAAAAGATAATAAAGAAGGTTAGATAATATGTACGTCGGTGCTCGGCAAGTATGGTCGGGTGCTAGTCATGGCCCTCCAGTTTGGGTCGTGACAGTGTTCTTGCCTCCTTAGGTCTAATTTGTGTCAAAAATATGTCTCCTCCATGTTGTTGGCCGGCCTCCTACATTTAATATAGGGTTTATGGCTTAAAATCCCGTGTTTTGCAATTTGGTCCCTAAAATTTACGTGTCCTGCCGCGGTCCCACCGCGGTTACTCCAGGACCGCGGCCAAAATGGTCCTCTGAATCTTTGGTAATGTTCTGCCGCGGTGTTCTGCTGCGGTCCTATGGTAACCGCGGTTTTGTACCCTATTCCCTTTGGAATATGGAACAATGTAAAACGTGAAAGTTGTAGCCCTTTGAATAGCTTTCCAACCATATATAGTGGTTCCCAAATAGAGTTCCGAGAAAAAGGTTATGTCTATTTTATTAGACAGTACGCAATATGCCTCCTCGAGTTTTCGTTCGTACTTAATTATCAAATTTAACCCCCGAATATGATCCCTGCTTAATTCCTTGGGCTTTTACTCAGACTTCAAAGCTCCAAATCACTTGAATTCATTCCATAACATCTATATAGCTCAAAATCACTCCAACAAGGCATAAAATACACTGTTAGTGCAAAACACTAGCGATTAAAGCGCAAACTCAACTAAAGTGCAGTAAATTAGAGTGCAATAAGCTACTAAAATACATAATTATAGCCTATCATCAATATCCTAAGGGGAAGGTCCCCAACACAAGGTTAGATAAGCCACTTATCTCGAACCAGCTCAAATTCAACCTGACACCACTTCTTTGACACGAGTACTCTATTCCAAATGGCCCAAATCTATTCAATTCAATTGCATAACGTAAATAACACTTCAAGTAACTGATTCTATAATTAAAGTCTAAGCTAATATGTGAAATTATGTAAAATGATCAAAACGCCCCTCGGGCCCACATCTCGAAATTTGGTGAAATTTGCATTTTTAGAAACCTTGTACTCTCACGAGTCTATACATAACAAGAACACTGAAGTCGGAGTCCAAAAGACCCCTCAAACCTCATTTAAATGCCTCTTAAACTCAAGCCCTAATTACCCATTTTTCGTAAATTTCTCACCACTAATTACGTATTTAATCACATAAAAACAAGTTATGAAGTCAAAAATGTTACCTCCAAGTGATTCCCCTTGAATCCTTCTTCAAATCTCTTCAAAATCCCCTAAAATGGAGGAAAATAAACAAAAATTTGCGAAATAGGCCCTTTTAAACATTCTGCCCAGGTATTTAAATTACTTCATCGCGATCGCGGGACGTACTTCGCGATTGTGAAGCACAAATTCTCAGCTCCCAAAATTAACCCTATGCAATCGTAGGAACATATATGCGATTGCAAAAGACAATTCCTTTAAAGCAATGCGATCGCGACCAGCTCTTTAGGATCGTATAGAGTAACGGCATCACTTCACTGCCACTCCAAATCCTTCTACGCGAACGCAAAGGACTCTATGCGAACGCATTGACCAACACTGCTAAATCTATGCGATCGCACTCCTGCTTTTATGACCGCATTTCAAAAAATCTCCTGGCCTCAACTTACTCTACGAGATCGCATGTGAACCCACACGATCGCAATGAACAAAACTCTGCTGCAAAATACCAGAAAACTAGCAATCTCCCAAAGACCAAAAGTGCTCGTTTGAGCATCCGAAACACACCCAAGGCCTCCGGGACCTCAATCAAACCTACCAACCAATACTTAGACATCATTCAAACTTGTTCTAACCTTCGGAAGGCTAAAAACAACATCAAAACACCTACTTTTCATCGGATTCAAGCTTAAGAATTCCAAAAATTCTAAAAACACACTTTCAATCAAAAAGTCTATCAAACCTAGTCTGAAAGACTTGAAATTTTGCACACACAACACATTAAACACTGCGGAGCTACTCCAACTTCCGAAAATCCATTCCGACCCTCAGATCAAAATCTCACTATCAAACCGGAAACTTCAAAAATTCAACTTTCGGCATTTCAAGCCTAAATTAGCTACGGGTCTCTAAAATGCAATCCAAACATGCTGCTAACCCCAAAATCACCCAAAGAAGCTGACGGGACCATCAGATTTTTGTTCCGAGGTCATCTTCACAGTGTTCTAACTAAGTTCAACTTTCCAATACTTAAACTCTCATTTAGGGACTAAGTATCCTAAAAACTCTTCGAAACTGAAAATCGAACATCCCAGCAAATCAAAATAGCAGAAATGAAATTGGGGAAAGCAGTAGTAAAAAGATGAGGGTAACAGCTGTACATATCCTGCTCGGTCTCCCAGGTCGCCTCCTCAACCGGCTGACCTCGCCACTGAACCTTCACTGATGCAATCTCCTTTGACCTCATCTTTCTAACTTTCCTGTCCAATATTGTCACTGGCTCCTCAACATAGGATAGATCCTTGTCCAACTGGACTGAACTAAAATTCAACACGTACGACATATCACCATGATACCTCCCGAGCATCGAAACATAAAATAGCGGATGAAATCCTACCAGACTGGGAGGTAAGGCGAGCTCATAATCAACCTCCCCAACTCGCCTCAATATCTCAAAAAGCCAATAAACCTCGGAATCAGCTTCCCTTTCTTCCCAAATCTCATAACTCCCTTCATAGGCAAAAGCCGAAGCAGAACCCACTCTCTAACCATATAGGAAACATCACGAACCTTCCGGTATGCATAGCACTTCTGTCTGGACTGGGCTATACATATCCTATACTGAATCACCTTAACCTTCTCCAAAGCATCCTGCACCAAATATGTGCCAATTAGTCTAGCCTCACCTGGCTCGAACCAACCCACCGGAGATCTACACCGCCTACCATACAAAGCCTTATTCGGTGCCATCTGAATGCTGGACTGATAACTGTTTTTGTAAGGAAATTCCGAAAATGGCAAGAACTGATCCCAAGAATCCCCAAACTCAATAACACACGCATGGAGCATGTCCTCTAGAATTTGAATAGTGCTTCGAATTGCCCGTCCTTCTGAGAGTTAAATGCTGTACTCAACTCTACCCGAGTACCCAACTCACGCTGAATGGACCTTCAAAACTGTGATGTGAACTGAGTGCCTCTATCCTAAATGATGGAAACTGGAATACCATGCAGATGAATGATCTCCCAGATATAAATCTCCACCAACCGCTCCGAAGAATAAATAGTACACATAGGAAGGAAATGAGTGGATTTGGTCACCCGATCCACAATAACCCAGATGGAATCAAACTTCTTCAAAGTCCGTGGGAGCCTAAATACGAAGTCCATGGTGATCCACTCCCACTTCCACTTCGGAATCTCTATCTGCTAAAGCAATCACCCTAGTCTCTAGTGCTCACACTTCACCTGCTGACAGTTGAGGCACTGAGCTACAAACCCAAATATATCTTTTTTCATCCGCCTCCACCAATAGTGCTGCCTCAAAATCTGGTACATCTTCGTGGCACTTGGATGAATGGAATACCGTGAACTGTGGGCCTCCTTTAGAATCTGCTCTTAAAGCCCATCAACATTGGGTACACAAACCCGACTCTGCATCCTCAATACTCCGTCATTGCCAATGGTCACATCTCTGGCATCACCATGCTGAACCTTGTCCTTAAGGACAAGAAATGAGGGTCATCATACTACCGCTCCCTGATACGATCAAATAAGGAAGACCGAGAAACCACGCAAGCTAGAACCCGACTAGACTTCAGAAGATCCAATATCATAAATTGGCTAGCTAAGGCCTGAACATCCATCGCCATAGGCCTCTCTGATGTTGTTAGATAAGCCAAACTCCTCAGACTCTCTGCCCGACGACTCAAAGCATCGGCCACCACATTGGCCTTGACTGGATGATACAGAATAGCAATGTCATAATCCTTTAGCAACTCTAACCACCTCCTCTAGTGCAAATTTAGATCCTTTTGCTTGAATAGATGCTGCAAGCTCCGATGATCAGTATAAATCTCACAAGGCACACCGTATAGATAGTGGCACCAAATCTTCAGGGCATGAACAATGGCATCTAACTCAAGATCATGGATAGGATAATTATTCTCATGTATCTTTAACTATCTGGAAGCGTAGGCAATCACTATACCGTCCTACATCAATAACGCTCCAAGGCCAACTCTCGAGGTATCATAATAGACATTATAAGACCCCGAACCTATAGGCAATATCAAAATTGGGGCCGTAGTTAAAGTTGTCTTGAACTTCTGAAAGCTCGCCTCACACTCTTCCGTCCACTGGAATGGAGTACCATTCTGGGGAACTCTGCACTGCCTCTACCTTCTTCGGATCCACCTGAATACCCTCACAAGATATCACATTTCCTAAGAATGCCACGGAATCCAACCAAAACTCACATTTTGAAAACATTGCATATAACTTCTTTTCCCTCAGAGTCTGAAGCACTGTCCTCAGGTGTTGCTCATGATCTTCCGACTCGGGTAATACACCAGAATGTCATCAATAAAGAGAATGACAAAAGAGTCAAGATATGGCCGGAATACACTTCACATCAAATGCATAAAAGCTACTGGGGCATTGGTCAATCCAAATGACATAAAAATAAACTCGTAATGACTGTACCGAGTCCTGAAAGCAGTCTTCGGGATATCTGGGTCAAAAATCATCAACTGATGGTAACCTGAGCGCAAGTCAATCTTAGAAAACACCCATGCACCCTGAAGCTGGTCAAACAGATCATCAATACGCGGTATAGGATAATGGTTATTCACTATAGCCTTGTTCAACTAGCGATAATCAATACACATACGCATATAACCATTTTTTTTCTTCACAAACAAGACAGGAGCATCCTAAGGTGATACATTGGGTCGGCTAAAACCCTTATCAAGCAATTCTTACAACTGATCCTTCAACTCCTTCAACTCAGGAGGAGCCATATGATACGAAAGGATAGAAATAGGCTGAGTGCCCGGCAACAAATTAATATCTCTATCAAGCAGCATTCCTGGAAGATCAGCTGGAAACACATCAAAAAAGTCTTGTACCACTAGTAATGAATCAACTGAAGGGGTATCAATACTGACATCTCTCATCTAGGCTAGATACGCATCACACCCCTTCTCAAACATATGCTGAGCTTTAAGGAAAGAAATAACTCTACTGAGAGTGTTATCTGTAGCACCTCTCCACTCAACACGCGGTATACCTGGCATAGCCAGCGTCATGGTCTTGGCGTGACAATCAGGAATAGAAAAATGGGGCAACAACCAGTCCATGCCCAAGATAATATCAAAATCAATCATGCTGAGTAACAATAGATCGTCTCTGGTCTCAAAACCAAGGAGAATTACCAAACACGAATGATAAATGCGGTCCACAACAAGTGAATCTCCTATAGAAGTAGAAACATAAATAGAGGAACTCAAAGAATCCTAAGGTACACCCTAATGCAGAGCAAAATAAGAAGACACATAAGAGTAAGTAGAGCCTGGATTGAATAGAACTGATGCATCTCTATGGCAAACCAATATAATACTTGTGATGACAGAATCATAGGCTGTCATCACAGGCAATAGCCCCGGTACGAGCAGGAAAGGCAAAGTATCTGGCATGGCCTCCCCCTCGAGGGAGACCTTTACCTCCCCAACCTCTACCTCTAGCTAACCGAGCAGGTGGGGTAGCAGTTGGAGCTATAAACATAGCCGGAGAACTATGTGGGGCACATTGTAACTGAGAAGTCTTTGGAGGTGCACCCCTCATAGTTCCAGGGCAATCCCTCACCACGTGGCATGTGTCACCACACTCAAAATAAGCTTTCGGAGGATGTGGTGGCTATTATTAGCAAGGGTCAGGTCTGTTGGACTGACCTCTGAATGCACCCCGCACATGAGGCGCACTAGAAATCAGAGGTGAATAATAAGGCTCCTGAGATCTAGGAGGAGCTGGAGCACTACTGGCTGCTGGATCAGTTGAATGAATAGGGCAACTCATATTACCCCTACCATGATACATGATGACCTGCAGCTGGGTATGGGTACCAGGATAATGGCCCGACTCTCGAGACCTCTTGGCATACCCTCTCCTATCTCTCCCTAAAATGCATACCCTCAATCCTCCGAGCAATGCTCACCACCTTCTGATAAGAAATATCCATCTCCAACTCATAAGCCATACTAGACCTATTGTTGGGAATAATGCCCTCAATAAACTGGCAAACCCTCTCGCGTACAGTAGAAACCAAGGCTGGTGCATGCCTAGCCAAACTGGTGTAACGGACAACATACTCTGAGACAGTCATAGCACCCTGGTGAAAATGCTCAAACTCAGCGCACCATGCATCTTTGAGGCTCTAAGGAACAAACTCTCTAAAAAATAGGTCCAAAAACTAAGTCCAAGTCAGCAAAGCAACCTCGTCCGGACTGTCTAACTCATAGGTGCACCACCACTCATAGGCAGCTCCTCAATGCTGGAAAGTAGTGAATAAAACCCCGCTCGATCCTGATATACCCATTGTACGGGCGATACTGTAGCACTCCTCCGGAAATCCCAAGGCATCCTCTAATGCTAACCCACTAAATACTGAAGGATCATACTTCTTGAACCTCTTAAGTCTCCGTTGCTTATCTTTTGAAGTCGCTGCCCTGTCCTCGGGCTGAATTAGCACTACAGGCGGCACAAGAATAATCTGTAGGACCTGATCAATATGCACTTGCTGCTCAGAAGTGCGGGCGGTGGGAGTCTGTGCTCCTCCCCCAACCTGGGATATGGTTGCAATAAGGGGAAGCAACCCTTCTTGAGCCAAGGTGGTTTACATGCTCATAAACTTTGCGAGGGCCACATATAGTTCTGGCGTGGTAGTAGCAGTAGGTGTGTTAGGTTCCTTGACTCTGACTGGCACTACTGGTGGCTCCTTGGTGGCAGCTCACATAGGTGCTCTGGCTGTACCACGTGCACGCCCTCAACCTCTACCCTGGCCCTGGCCTCTGACGGCTGCAGTAGGGGCGCGGGTACCTAATCATCTCGAGTAGCACATGTCCTTACCATCTGTGATAGAATAGAAGACATAAGTTTAGAATTGTGATATCAAAAATCGTGCACGATAAGGAAATCAAATGAACTGGAGTTTTCCTAACAGTTATATAGCCTCTCGTAGATAAGTACAGATCTTTCTGTACCGATCAACGAGAATCTAATAAACCGGCTTGTGATCCATGACTCCTATAAACCTAGAGCTATGATACCAACTTGTCATGACCCTGGTTCGCCCTCAGCGAACTATCGTGATGGCACCTAGTCTCTACGAATAGGTAAGCCTAAATTGCGGAAGAAAAACTAGACTTGCAAAAATAAAAGGATTTAAAAATAGAATTAAAGCAATAATAATGTTCAATATGCCACTTGACATACACCATGTGTATATATAAGTCTCAAAAACTAATATATGAATCCAAGACCCGGAACCCCAAGAATTATAAGCTAAGATAAAAGCTACATAACTCTAACTCCGGAATGTCTAACAGACAAAAAAATACAGAAGGGATAAATACTAAAGCAGGAATAGAAAGGGACTCCTTGGTCTGCGGACGCGACAGATGTACCTTGTAGTCTCTAAGAAGTCACCCCCCTCAAGGATGGTAGGCCTGATCAGTGGTACCTGGATCTGCACATGAAAAATATGCGTAGAAGAGTCATGAGTACACCACAACGGTACTCAATAAGTGCCATGCCTAACCTCGATCGGGTAGTGACGAGGAAGGTCAGGGCTCTACTGAAGTTAATAAATAATAAAATGACAGGATAAGATAACAATATAATTGAGAATCTACAGTAAGAGTCTATACAGGATAATAAGAGTACAATAACAAAAAACAGAATATAAAGACAATAACAAGGAAATAGCACTCACAGCAAGGATAATAACCGGGGATCTTTTGGTATCTCGAGGATCTCTTGGTATCCTCAATATATACATAGGGATCTCTTGGTATCTTGAGAATCTCTTGGTATCCTCAATATATGCCAAGGAACTCTTGGTATTCTGAGGATCTCTCGGTATCCTCAATATACGTGCCAAGGTTCTCTTGGTATCCCGCACCTCAGTCCAGATCATAATTTTGTGCAAGGGATCTCTCGGGTTGCCGTCCCGTAGTCCCAAATTAAAATACACAGTACCAACGCAAGAATAATAAATTTAATGCCAACTTCATAAAAGTAAACAGTCAACTCTAGCCTAATATGCTCCACATAATGCAATTAAGGCAGTTTAAGAAAACAAGCAATTAAGTCAACTAGGCATGTTTTTCTAAGTAACAACAGGCTAAGTTTGCAAGTAGAATAAAACGGGAAGGCAACGAACTCAGTTTAAAAACTTAAAGTAAAACTGGATTTTCAACAATTAGCTCAAGTATGCGCTCGTCACTTCACGTACAAGGAATTTTAATTCTTGAATATAATATCCTAAGGGGAAGGTCCCTCACACAAGGTTAGACAAGTCACTTACTTCGAACCAGCTCAAAATCAACCCGACACCACTTTTTTGCCACGAGTACTCGACTCCAAATGTCACGAACCAACCTCGGGAGGCGCGACCGGCGCTCAATCAAGTGAATCCGACTGAGCAAGCCTTACCGAACGCTTTCTACCCCGACTCATTATGAATGCGTAACTCATGCCTTTGGTTAATTTGAAAGATAATACACGGGGTATACCACATTACTAGTTCATTTCATATCATGAAATTTTGCCGTTCATAAGTTAGCTTCATGGAATCTATTAGAGTCACGGCTTATAGAGATCACAAGTTAGGATTACAACATATACACAGAGGGGACTCCTCAAAACCCGTACACAACCCACACTAGTGTCTTTGGAGCCTCTAAAGGTACAACACATAAGCATGACTATGCCGGCAACAAGGCCCCGACTATACCTCAAAATGAAAGAAAACTGTAATTACAAAAGATACACCATGCAGCCCCATGGAAGAATAAGGGGCTCACCGAGACTTCAAGTAGATGAACGCTCCCCTACACATGGTCTGCACTGTCCTCTATGGGGCCACCTACAATCATGACACGAATGTAGCGCCCCGGCAAAAGGGGCGTCAATACATTTGAATTGTACTGGTATGTATAACTAAATACCATTTTACTAGAAAGAACTATCAAATAGATACAAGCAATTAATACGGCAAATCAAAGAAACAATTCATATAATTCTTCATACAATTTCCACAACACCAATTAAAGCAATTCTGTCACATATTCACCACTGTTCTCAACACCACCGCCATCTCGAGCGGAGTTCGGTCATGACCCGACCGGCTAAGTCACCTCATTGGAGGTATTACTCACAATCAATATTCCATTTTCCCTTATCCGAAATCCAATATCGGCACATTACCACCATGTGTGCGGCGTGGTGTCCGATCACGACCCGACCGGCTAGGTCACCTCATTGGAGGTATTACTCAATTCTAAACAGTCAACACCTTCAGATATCTATCCCACACATATCAAGGATAATTAAGGTTACAAATCACAGATAAATGAGCACGTAGCTAGCATGAAAAATCCTTTGTTTCAATGTCGGCTTATAGCCCAAGTATTTCAACAAATAATGATACTTTTCATCATTCTCTAATTATCAAGATTGGCAAGTTATTCACAATGAGGCAGATCCTTCACGAATATGTATAGATATATGTAAATCAATTAATTTCACAATAACAATCAATACCCTAGCCAATTCAACTCTTATCACACGTCCGTAAGAACCAACAGAGCTCGATTTCTAATAGAAGGGGGTTTTAGCCATACATACCTCAATAAGTTTGTTCCTTAATCTTTTCAAATTTTCCGGAACTCTTAGAGCTTCAATCTATTGAGCAAGAAATTTTGAATTAAAAATTGAGAATTAGAGACGAAACTAAAGTTCTAGCTTAGCTCGAGCATATCATCAAACACTAAAGGTGCATTGCATCTTAGGCCCCTTTTTGAGAGGAATTTCTATCATGTTATACCCCCAATTGCTTCCTTTTTAATTTTACTACTTTCCAATACTCTAAGGTGGCATGCATGCAAGATATTCATTCTCATACCCATGAATTACTTCCCTAATGGCCCCATATGGCTAAGTATACAAATATGAGCTGAGGTGATGGAGCCTTACCTCTTGGGATGAAGATTCAGGAGCCTTTCCTTCATTTTCTTCAATTATTAGCCCAATCTTATAGAATAATTTGATGAGAGACTTTCCCTCTCTAAGGAACCTCTTACTCTCTCTAGAATTTCTCAGATGAATGCTCAAAATGAGCTAATACACCAGTTATATCGATAGGGAAGTCAGGTTAAAAATTAGAAAATTGGAGCCCCGAGTCAACTATGCAGTCGCATCTGCGACCACAGAATTAACATGCGGTCCGCATAATGGACCGCAGAATGCTCCCCCAAAAACTAAACATTCTGACTCGGTCTGCGGTAATAATGCGGTCCGCATTCGTGTTCTGTGGTCCCAAAGTGCACCGCAGAACTGACCTTCACAAATTTAAAGGAAAATATGCGATGACTTATTCGGTCCGCATTTTTGATTATGCGACCGCATTTCGACCGCATTTTCGACTTCAATTTTAACCAACATTCTGCCTCACTCTGCGGCAGCTATGTGGTTCGCATTTCAATTATGCGACCACATTTCGACCGCATTTTTGACTTTAATTTCATCCAACATTCTGCCTCACTCTGCGGCAGGTATGCGGCCCGCATTTCAATTATGCGATCGCATTCTGGACCGCATTTTTTTCGCATTTATTCTGGAAACTTATTCTTGACTTTTTAATACATCATTCAATCCAAAAAGGTCCGCGCCATTTACTAATTTCTAACACACGATCCTAACTTGGCACCATGGGATCCGGGTTTTTGAGTCGGGATTTCACGGGACCATACATCCTCCCCCACTTAAGATCATTCGTCCTCGAATGAGGATCAAGGTTCACTTATTAACAGTGTTAGTGCAATCTTCTTCTTCTTTACAACCCGAAACTGGTTGACAGTCTTCCAATTTAGATAACTCCCTAAATTTCTGAAAATTTTGCCAGAGTTTCCTTTGTATTTAGGCCTTATGCACCTGTCAGAGAGCCCCAGAAACACAGCAAAACACCATAAACATATTTGCAAAGCATAGTATAACTGGCACAATAACAACAATGGCCATATAGGCAACCATATTACCAAAAGAGGATGGTTATTACATGATCATTCAAACAAGTGTGGTTATTACACAGTTCTAGCCAACACATATGATTTCGAAGGAGCTGAACACATAGAAGTTATTACATGATTATCCAAACAAGTGTGGATGCTTCTTTTTCATTTTGTCCTCTGCTTCCCAAATAGCTTCCTCAACGTGCTGGTTCCGCCATAATACTTTTACGGATGCAATCTCCTTATTCCTTAGTTTTCGAACTTGCCTCTCAAGAATGGAAATTGGGACCTCTTCGTATGATAGCCCTTCTTTTACTTCAATAGTCTCTACGGGCACAATGGAGGACGGATCCCCTACCACTTTCCTTAACATAGACACATGGAAAATCGGGTGTACCAATGACATCTCGGGCGGTATCTCAAGCTTGTATGCCACCTGACCAACTTTCTGAATAATTCTGTATGGCCCGACGTACCTTGGGCTTAACTTTCCTTTCTTTCCGAATCGCATGATACCCTTCATATGGGAAACTTTCAAGAATACCCAATCATCTTCTTTATACTCCAAATCTCTGCGATGCACATCCAAGTAGGATTTTTGGTGACTTTGAGCAGTTTTCAACCTTTCTTTAATGAGCTTGACTTTCTCCATGGCCTGGTGCATGAGGTCCGACCCTATCAATTCCGCTTCTCCAACCTCGAACCATCCGATTGGAGACCTACATCTCCTACCATACAATGCTTCGAACGGTGCCATTTGAATACTAGCGTGAAAGCTGTTGTTGTAAGAAAATTCTATGGGTGGTAAATGGTCATCCCAACTTCCTTTGAAGTCAATAGTACAAGCACGCAACATATCCTCAAGCGTCTGAATAGTCCGTTCTGCTTGCCCATCGGTCTGTGGATGAAAAGTTGTGCTAAGGTTCATTTGCATACCCAGACCCTGCTAAAACTTCTTCCAAAAGTTAGCTGTGAATTGAGCCCCTCGTTCTGAAATTATTGGGACTGGAGTGCCATGTAACCTGACTATTTCATTGATATACAACTGAGCATATTGCTCCGCCGTGTCGGTAGATCTGACTGGCAAGAAGTGTGCTGATTTTGTGAGTCGATCCACGATTACCCAAATTGAGTCGAACTTGTGCGAAGTGCGCGGCAATCCTACCACAAAGTCCATGTTAATCATCTCCCACTTCCACATTGGAATGTCTATGCATTGTGTCAACCCACCGGGCCTTTAATGTTTAGCTTTTACCTGTAGACAATTCGGACACTTTGCCAGCGCCACATCCTTCTTCACGTTGTTCCACCAATAAATTTCCTTGAGATCATGATACATTTTTGTAGAACCTGGGTGCACGGAATACCTGGACGTGTGAGCTTTTACCATGATCCTTTCCCGAAGACTGTCGATATCAGGAATGCACAGGCGGTCTTGGTACCGTAAGGTACCATCATTCGTGCCTAAAGAGAAAGCTGAGGTCTTATGATTGTGAATCCCTTCTTTTAGTTGTGCTAACAATGGATCACTGAATTGCTTTTCCTTCACCTCTACCACAAGCGATGATTCAGCCATATTTCGTATAATTACCCCTCCTTCATCGAAGTCTGCCAGACGAACTCCCAAATTAGTTAGTCGGTGAACTTCCCTAGCTAACGCCCTTTGGTAGGCCCCCAAATGAGCCAAGCTCCCCATAGATTTTTGACTAAGTGCGTCTGCCACAACATTTGCCTTTCCCGGGTGGTAAAGAATATCCATATCGTAGTCTTTGAGCAACTCTAACCACCTTCGTTGTCTCAGGTTCAACTCTTTCTACTTGAAGATGTATTGAAGGCTCTTATGATCGGTAAATATGTCCACATGGACCCCATACAAATAATGCCGCCAAATATTTAGTGCAAACACCATAGCTGCTAGCTCTAAGTCATGCGTTGGATAGTTCTTCTCATGATTCTTAAGCTACCTAGAGGCGTAGGCTATCACCTTGCCCCGCTGCATCAACACACGCCTCGGGCCGACTCTTGAGGCATCGCAATACACCACAAACCCCTCGGTACCCTCTGGTAGGGCTAACACCGGTGCTGTTGTTAACCTTGATTTCAATTCTTGGAAACTTTTTTCGCAAGCATCAGACCAATGGAATTTAACTGCTTTCTGTGTCAATCTTGTCAAAGGAGAGGCAAGAGTATAAAACCCCTCCACAAACCTTCTGTAATACCCAGCTAATCCCAAGAAACTACGAATCTCGATCGGAGTAGTAGGTCTAGGCCAATTCTTCACCGCCGTAACCTTCTGCAGGTCAACCACAACTCCTTCCCTGGAAACAACATGACCCAAGAACGCGAGAGATTCAAGCCAGAATTCACATTTTGAAAATTTTACATATAATTGATGTTGCTGAAGAGTCTGCAATACTGCCCTGAGATGGCCAGCATGGTCCTCCCGACTTTGGGAATATACTAGGATGTCGTCAATGAAGACTATCACAAAGGATTCTAGGAAGGGCTTGAAGACTCGATTCATAAGGTCCATGAAAGCTGCTGGGGCATTTGTTAGCCCAAAAGACATTGCCATGAATTCGAAGTGCCCGTACGGGGTTCAGAAGGCTGTTTTTGGAATATCTTGCTCCCGTATTTTCAACTGGTGATACCCGGACCGCAAGTCAATCTTTGAGAAACATGCAGCGCCTTGCAATTGATAGAGCAAGTCATCTATTCTTGGCAAGGGATATTTGTTTTTGATTGTGACTTTGTTAAGTTGCCGATAGTTAATACACATCCGCAGCGATCCATCCTTCTTTCTTACAAACAAGACAGGTGCGCCCCATGGTGACACACTTGGTCGTATAAAACCGTTCTCTAACAAATCCTTCAATTCTCCTGTAGTTCTTTCAATTCTGCCGGTGCCATCCTGTAAGGTGGAATCGATATAGGCCTTGTGTCTGGCATCACGTCGATCCCAAAATCAATCTCCTTATCTGGTGGAATCCCAGGGACTCATCTGGAAAGACATTTGGAAATTCATTCACAACTGGTACGGAATTAAGGCTAGGTGCCTCGGCACTAGCATCTGCAACTCGAACGAGATGATAGATACACCCCTTCTTGATCATTTTTGCGGCCTTAAGGTAGGAAATAAACCGACCTCAATGAACTACATTATCTCCCCTCCACTCAATGACGGGCTCATTAGGAAATTTGAGCCTGATAGTTCTAGTCCTACAATCAAGCTTGGCAAAGCATGAGTAAATCCAATCCATTCCCATTATCACGTCAAAATCCACCATTCCCAACTCGATAAGATCGGTCATAGTATCCCTACCACGCACCGTAACAACACAACCCCTATAAACTAGAGCAGCCAAAATTGACTTACCAACTAGGGTAGACACTGTGAATGGTTCGTGCAGCTGCTCTGGTTCTATCCCAAATCTCATAGCAACGGTAACATATGATAAAGTGGAACCAGGGTCAATAAGCACATACACATTATGAGATTGGACAGTCAGAATACCTGTAACAACATCTGGAGAAGCCTCTGCAGTCTGACGACTACTCATAGCATAAAATCGGCTGGGACCTCTTGAATTCTGCGCACCACCCCTAGCTGCACCACGCTCTGCGGGCGTTGGGGCACCTTGAGCTGGGGAGGGGGATGAAGATGTGGCAACTACTGAACTGGAGGGCTGAGTTGTGCCCCTACCTGTTCCCTGACGAGACGTGCGACAGTGTCTCTGAATATGTCCCCTCATCCCACATCCATAACATATAGGCAACTCCGTGTAACAGACCCCCGAGTGCATCTTCCCACACTTGGAACACGGGGATCTCTGCTGCTGCTGAGACCTTTCCCCTAACCGGCCTCGCTGGCGGAATCCCCTGTTGCCCTGACCGGGCTTGAAACAACTCCACTGCTGCTGGCTGGGCCCTGATGGCGGTGCACTGGCTGAAGACCGTGCAATAGATTGGGAAGGTCCTGATGATCCTCCCCTAAAAGCTGATCTTCCCCCACCTAGGGACTCTCCTATGTTGCCCGTAGACCGGGCCTTGCTGTTACTCTCTCTCGCCATTCTGTTCTTCAACTTACGATTCTCTATGGACTGAGCAAAAGCTACCATCCTCCCGTAGTTCATGTCAGAATTCAATGTTGTTGTAGAAGCCTCATTAATAGTCAAATGATAAAGACCCTGAACAAACCGACGTACTCTAGCCTCCATGGTAGGCAACATGTGAATAGCATACTTGGACAAGCGGACAAACTCCATGTGGTACTCCCATAAACTTCTGTCACCTTGCCTCAGATTTTCAAATTCTGCTGCCCGGGCTACCCTTGTCTCAGCGGGCAAGAAATGATCAATGAAAGCATCGGCAAACTCACTCCACTTCGCCACAGGGCGCCCCTCCTCTCGGGAGTCCTCCCATAACTCAAACCAGGAATAGGCCGCCCCTTTCAGACGGTAGGCAGCCAACTCTACTCCCTCTGTCTCAGTCACACGCATCACCTTGAGGGTCTTGTGCATCTCATCAATAAAGTCCTGTGGGTCTTCTTCTGAGTTGGCACCCGTGAATACCGGAGGGTCTAACTGAAGGAACCTGTTTACACTGGAACCAGTAGAATCCCCAAGCTGGCTGGATGAACTGGGTGCAACATTTGACCTTTGGGTCTGAGAGGCCACCAGCTAAGCCAACATTTGAATGGCTCCCCTAAGATCCCCATCAGAAATGTTAGAACCGGAAGCTGGGACTGGAGGCGGGACAGGAGCCCCAACGGGAGGTATAGTGGTACCCTCAGTAGTTGTAGGGACTGAGGCAGTTTGTTCTGGAACAGGAGAACCGGCAGGGTAATAGCAGGGCAGCTACCCTCACCCGCAACATCAATCGGTGAATCAACCACTCCTGGGGTGGCATTGGCTTCTTGGCCAGTTTTTGCCTTCTTCTTAGGTGCCATTTACTGAAAGATAGCACAACACACCGATTAGGAAGTAAACAATCTCACCGCACAATCCAGAGTATCAAAGAAAGGTGTTATTCCTAAATGCCCAAGTAGCCGCCAACTTATAGATGTGGTCGACTTCACACCGATAAGAAGGACTCTACTAGACACGGCTCCAAGACATCCAAGGACACTTTCAAAACCTTAGGCTCTGATACCAAGTTTTTCATGCCCCAACCTCGGAAGGCGCGACCGGCGCTCAATCAAGTGAACCCAATTGAGCAAGCCTTACCGAAAGCTTTCTACCCCAACTCATTATGAATGCAGAACTCATGAATTTGGTTAATTTGAACGATAATACACGGGGTATACCACATTACTAGTTCATTTCATATCATGAAATTTTGCCGTTCATAAGTTAGCTTCATGGAATCTATTAGAGTCGCGGCTTATGGAGATCACAAGTTAGGATTACAACATATACACAGAGGGGACTCCCCAAAACCCGTACACAACCCACACTAGTGTCTTTGGAGCCTCTAAAGGTACAACACATAAGCATGACTATGCCGGCAAAAAGGCCTCGGCTATACCTCAAAATAAAAGAAAACTGTAATTACTAAAGATACACCATGAAGCCCCATGGAAGAATAAGGGGCTCACCGAGACTTCAAGTAGATGAACGCTCCGCTACACACAGTCTGCACTGTCCGCTATGGGGCCACCTACAATCATGACACGAATGTAGCGCCCCCGGCAAAAGGGGCGTCAGTACATTTGAATTGTACTGGTATGTATAACTAAACACCATTTTACTAGAAAGAACTATCAAATAGATACAAGAAATTAATACGGCAAATCAAAGAAACAATTCATATAATTCTTCATACAATTTCCACAACACCGATTAAAGCAATTCTGTCACATGTTTACCTCTGTTCTCATCACCACCGCCATCTCGAGCGGAGTCCGGTCACGACCCGACTGACGAATTCACCTCATTGGAGGTATTACTCATAATCAATATTTCATTTTCCCTTATCCGAAATCCAATATCGGCACATTACCACCATGTGTGCGGCATGGTGTCCGATCACGACCCGACTGGCTAGGTTACCTCATTGGAGGTATTACTCAATTCTCAACAGTCAACACCTTCATATATCTATCCCACACATATCAAGGATAATTAAGGTTACAAATCACAGATAAATAAGCACGTACCTAGCATGAAAAATCTTTTGTTTCAATGTCGGTTTATAGCCCAAGTATTTCAACAAATAATGATACTTTTCATCATTCTCTAATTATCAAGATTGGCAAGTTATTCACATTGAGGCACATCCTTCACGAATATGTATAGATATATGTAAATCAATTAATTTCACAATAACAATCAATACCCTAGCCAATTCAACTCTTACCACACGTCCGTAGGCACCAACGGAGCTCGATTTCTAATAGAAGGGGGTTTTAGCCATACATATCTCAATAAGGTTGTTCCTTACTCTTTTCAAATTTTCCGGAACTCTTAGAGCTTCAATCTATTGAGCAAGAAATTTTGAATTAAAAATTGAGAATTAGAGACGAAACTGAAGTT
>MU708939.1:193097-228123 GCA_026770625.1 Nicotiana glauca | reverse complement strand
CTTCCCTAATGGCCCCATATGGCTAAGTATACAAATATGAGCTGAGGTGATGGAGCCTTACCTCTAGGGATGAAGATTCAGTAGCCTTTCCTTGATTTTTTTCAATGATTATCCCAATCTTATAGAATAATTTGATGAGAGACTTTCCCTCTCTAAGGAACCTCTTACTCTCTCTAGAATTGCTCAGATGAATGCTCAAAATGAGCTAATACACCGGTTATATCGATAGGGAAGTCAGGTTAAAAATTAGAAAATTGGAGCCCCGAGTCAACTATGCGGTCGCATCTGCGACCACAGAATTAACATGCGGTCCGCATAATGGACCGCAGAATGCTCCCCCAAAAACTAAACATTCTAACTCGGTCTGCGGTAATAATGCGGTCCGCATTCGTGTTCTGCGGTCGCAAAGTGTACCACAGAACTGACCTTCGCAAATTCAAAGGAAAATATGCGACGACTTATGCGGTCCGCATTTTTGATTATGTGACCGCATTTTGATAGCATTTCCGACTTACAATTTTAACCAACATTCTACCTCACTTTGTGACAGCTATGCGGTCCGCATTTCAATTATGCGACCGCATTTCAACCGCATTTTTGACTTCAATTTCATCCAACATTCTGCCTCACTCTGCGGCAGGCATGCGGTCCGCATTTCAAATATGCGACCGCATTCTGGACCGCATTTTTTTTGCGNTCCGCTTCTCCAACCTCGAACCATCCGATGGGAGACCTACATCTCCTACCGTACAATGCTTCGAACGGTGCCATTTAAATACTAGCGTGAAAGCTGTTGTTGTAAGAAAATTCTAAGAGTGGTAAATGGTCATCCCAACTTTCTTTTAAGTAAAAAGTACAAGCACGCAACATATCCTCAAGCGTTGAATAGTCCGTTCTGCTTGCCCATCGGTCTGTGGATGAAAAGCTGTGCTAAGGTTCACTTGCGTACCCAGACCCTGCTAAAACTTCTTCCAAAAGTTAGCTGTAAATTGAGCCCCTCGATTTGAAATGATTGAGACTGGAGTGCCATGTAACCTAACTATTTCTTTCATATACAACTGAGCATATTGCTCCGCCGTGTCGGTAGATCTGACTGGGAAGAAGTGTGCTGATTTTGTGAGTCGATCCACGATTACCCAAATTGAGTCAAACTTGCGCGAAGTGCGCGACAATACTACCACAAAGTCCATGTTAATCATCTCCCACTTCCACATTGGAATGTCTATGCATTGTGTCAACCCACCGGGCCTTTGATGTTCAGCTTTTACCTGTTGACAATTTGGACACTTTGCCACAAATTCCGCCACATCCTTCTTCATGTTGTTCCACCAATAAATTTCCTTGAGATAATGATACATTTTTGTAGAACCTGGGTGCACGGAATACCTGGACGTTTGAGCTTCTACCATGATCCTTTCCCGAAGACTGTCGATATCAGGAACGCACAGGCGGTCTTGGTACCGTAAGGTACCATCATTCGTGCCCAAAGAGAAAGCTGAGGTCTTATGATTGTGAATCCCTTCTTTTAGTTTTGGTAACAATGGATCACTGAATTGCTTTTCTTTCACCTCTACCACAAGCGATGATTCAGCCATATTTCGTATAATTACCCCTCCTTCATCGGAGTCTGCCAGACGAACTCCCAAATTAGTTAGTCGGTGAACTTCCCTAGCTAACGCCCTTTGGTAGGCCCCCAAATGAGCCAAACTCCCCATATATTTTCGACTAAGTGCATCTGCCACAACATTTGCTTTTCCCGGGTGGTAAAGAATATCCATATCGTAGTCTTTGAGCAATTCTAACCACCTTCGTTGTCTCAGGTTCAACTCTTTCTACTTGAAGATGTATTGAAGGCTCTTATGATCGCTAAATATGTCCACATGGACCCCATACAAATAATGCCGCCAAATATTTACTAATTTCTAACACACGATCCTAACTTGGCACCACGGGATCCGTGTTTTTGAGTTGGGATTTCACGGGGACATACACCAATGGTCCAAATCTATTCAATTCAATTGCATAAATTAAATAACACTTCAAGTAAATGATTATATAATTAAAGTCTAAGCTAATACGCGAAATTATTTAAAATAACCAAAATGCCCCTCGGCCCTACATGTAACGACCCGACCGGTTATTTTGAGCCCTAATATATCGTTCAATAGTCTGAGGTCGTGAGAAACATCATTTTAGGTGTTATGCCTTGTATGCATCGTTGGAATTGAATTTCGGGAAGTTTGGAGTTTATTTGCAAGAAAATTCTCATTTCGGAAGCTTAAAGTCGAAAGAATTAACCAGGACGGGATTTTTGAGTAAACGACCTTAGAATCGGGAATTGAAGGTTCTAGTAGATTTGTATGATGATTTCAGACTTGGGCATATGCTCGGTTCGGGTTTTGGATTGCCTGGGAGCGTTTTGGTGCCTATTGTGGAAGTTAGCATTTTTGAAAAAATTTCATAAGCTTGGCTTGAAGAGCATTTCAGTGTTATCATTGTCCATTTGGGATTCCGAGTCTGTGAATAGCTCCGTATGGTGATTCTAAAGTTGGGAGCATGATCGGTAGTTCGGAGCTCCGTAGGTCATTTTGGAGCCATTTAGCTAAAGATAGAAATTGAAGGTTTTTGAGAAGTTTGACTGGAAGTGGACTTTTTGATATCAGGATTGGAATCCGATTTCGGAAGTTGGATCAGGTCCGTGATGTCGAATATGACTTGACTACAAAATTCGAGGTCAATTGGGCATGATTTGGTAAGTTTAAACATCAAAAGTAGAAGTGTAAATTCTAAAGTTCATAAAGCTTGGATTGGGGGTCGTTTCGTGGTTTTACTGTTGTTTGATATGATTTGAGGCCTCGAGCAAGTCCACAATGTATTTTGGGACTAGTTGACATGACTGGTTGGGGTCCCGAGGGCCTCGGGTGAATTCCGGGTGGTTAACGGATCGGAAATAGAATTTTTGGAAGGCTGAAGTTGCTGGTTGCTCTCATAACCGCACCTACAAGAATAGTGACACAGGTGCGGAGCCGCAGATGCGATTTCAACCAAAGTGAAGGGGGCCGCAAATGCAGTTGAGGAGCCGTAAATGCGTAATTGCACCTACCGCGGTTGAGTCACAGAAGCAAAAGAGGGGCAGCCTGGTGAGGGCTGGAGATGCGGTATTAGAACTGCACCTGTGCAGCCCAGAAGCGGTCAATAGACCGCAAGTGCAGAAAGAGCTGGAGGCAGAATGTTGTTTTGAATTCGGGATTTGGCCATTTTTCTCTCATTTTCTCTTGGTATGGGCGGTTTTTGAGAACTTCAAGTGGGGTTTTTCATCATCAACATCAAGGTAAGATAACCCCACCTATCTTGAGTTAAATATATTGATTTTGCATGGATTTTAGCATGTAAATTGCTAGAAATTTGAGGGTTTGATAGAAAACCTAGAAAATTAGTATTCTTGGATTTTGACCATGATTTTGGGTATGGAATTAAGAGAAATTTATATATTTGAGTTCGTGAGGCTATGGGTAAACTTATTCTTCAAAAATTTTAGAAATCCAGACACGTGGGCCCAAGGGCGTTTTCATCAACTTTTTCG
Organism: Nicotiana glauca; assembly: GCA_026770625.1. NCBI lineage: Eukaryota > Viridiplantae > Streptophyta > Magnoliopsida > Solanales > Solanaceae > Nicotiana > Nicotiana glauca. Next base: position 224,540 of record MU708939.1, on the reverse strand, counting down.
ATCGGGGTTAGAAATTGTTATAAATTGGGTTATAATGAATAATTGAGTATATATTAATGGATTGTTATCATTATTGGCTAGTTTTGGAGCTTTGTTCAACGGTTCGAGTTTCGAAAGGGCGTGAAAGGTCGGTTATGGATTTGTAGAGCGAGGTGAGTCTCTTTTCCAACCTTGTAAGAGGGAATTATCCCCATAGGTGAATGAATTTGTTATGTGCTCCTATTTGTGGGGGCTACGTATGCACGAGGTGACGAGCGTCCATGCGTAGCTACTATTATGCTATTGTCCGGGTAGTCTAGGAACCAAAAGCATGCTGTACTTGGATTAATTGTAACTTATTGATAGCTCGAATTGCTTAAGCCACATCGAATTAATTAATACATTTTTAAAAAGGATTAAACTTCTTTCCTTAAATTGTAAAAGAGAAAGTGACTTTTACTTGAAGAATTATACCCCGATAAATTCTTAATTGGCTATTTGAGCATGTATTTCTCTGTGTATCTATGTCGCATGTATGATTCTCGAGCAGGGTGATTGTTTATTTTATGTTCTCCGCATCGCATGGATAGTTCGTGAGCGTGGCAGTAGATGCATCTATGGTTCAAGTCGTATGACCCTCGGCAGTGCATAGTTTACTTTTAAGTTGGATCGGGTCGTACGTCCCACGGTGATCATCTGCGCATACTTGTATTGCTTGCCTTGAGATTATTTGAGATTGATATTTGCTCTCCCAACTTGAGGTAATTGTCGTGTAATGGATTATGAATCCGGAGGCTTTTAATAAAAAGGAACTTTTACCTGTTTCATGACTTATCTGAATTTACTGTCATTAAAAAATCCGTGAATCATCACATTAATAATATATCATTAGTGGACCACTAGTAAGTGTCGAAGTAGACCATCTTGTCTCTGCTTCTGCGAGATTAGACGGTATACTCATTGGGTACACGTTGTTTTGGTACTCATACTACACTTCTATATATTTTTTTTGCACAGGTACATGCATCTCTAGGGCCTACTGGGCATAGCAGCATGGTTGATACGGAGACTTAGGTGAGTTGCACTTCTCGAGACCCATAACCAGCAGAGTCTCTATTAGTTTTCTGCAAGTATTTTCTGTCCAATATTGTATTCGTGACAGTTGTTGTATTTTTATTTCCATCTTAGTAAATGCTCATGCACTTGTGACACCGAGTTATGGGATGGTTTTGAAATATTTTGTATGAATTGCTTATTGTTTAATTTGAATTGAAGCAATTATCTTTTTAATTATGAAAAATTGAAGGAAAATCTTAGTTTTCAAGATTGTTAAAAATGAGAACTTTATCAAGTAATTTGGTTGGCTTACCTGACAGCAGTGTCTAACACCATCGCGACCCTTAGTGGATTTTGGGTCGTGATAACATGTTATCAGAGCACTAGGTTCCTAGGGTCTCTCGAGTCATGAGCAAGTCGATTAGAGTCTGGCGGATCGATACGGAGACGTGTGTACTTATCCTCGGGAGGCTGCAGGACTATTAGGAGTACTTCCCTTCTTGATCCTTATCGTGCGATTTGATCCTTGGAGGTGTATGCCTTTAATTCATTCCTACTCAATCTTACGCGATGCAAACCGCTTGTTATAAATCAATAGCTGAAGAATCATAATTATACTACAGATGTTATACAAGATGTTTCTCCCGATATAGCTGATAGGATTATTATCGTCGCTTTGTAGAAAGATATTTTATTGTTTCAACCTAGTAGCGGTACTTCTAAGGGTTCCGAGTCTAGGCACAAGTTTACATGATGCTTATGAACTATGGTTCCATAGTATCGATATGATGGTAGGACATTTGCCTACTTGTCGGGGCGGTAAATGACTTGATAGGAAGTTTACTCAGTGCATGATTTAGAGATTAGGTATTTTATTCCCTGCAGGGAAAGGGCAATCGAGCTGAGAGTGTTTAGGTTTGGGTTGATGGGGGTAACGGGACTTGGTATTTGTGAGCGTGGTGGAGTTTTTATTCTATGATGAGGTGTCATTGTCCACATTGAATGTACTAAGCTCGCCGTTGCTATGAACTTCTACAATTCGCCTTTGGGTCAAGCTATTGGGAGATAGTATCAAAAATTCGGTTGTCCGATATCGTAGGGTGCGGTAGTTCACAGATGAATCAGTGTTTCTGATGTCAACGGTATGAGAAAGATGATCTTTTGGAAGGTGTAAAGTTAGCAGCAGTCGTGGGTTAAAGTGCCACAAAGATAGATTTTATTTAAGGCAACAGCTAAACATGAAAGGATGAGGAGAGACATGTGGGAAGTGTCAGTTGGTGGCTAAAATTTCTAGAAGGCCGAGTATAAGAGGCCAAGCGTTGAGTAATTGATTAAGGGGATGAGTTTTGCCAAAGTGGGATAGTGGCGGAGTTTCATATGGGCTTTGTAGTAGGATGACCATATACTTAAGTTTGGAGTGATTTAGGAATTTTAGTAATTGGTGGTTTGGGCCTACGGATTAATTTGAAGTATGGGCTATTATGCGGTAGGAGGTTTGATATAACGGGAATGAGCTGCTTGAAATGAAGAAGGATACAACATAACTTTGAATGGGAAGGATGTTGCCACACATTTAATTGATGTCCATGAGGGGTGAAAGGACTTATGCAGATAGAGGGTAAGCTCGGACTTAGGATGTGTTATTGATGTCGTAGTGATTGTACCATGTGCAGCAGCATTGGAGGATGTCAGAAAGTAATTTCCACAGGTGGGTTATTCCCTGTGAGCAGGTTAGCGGTCGCGTAGTTGGCGAAACTTCTACAAAGAATTCTATTGGTTATACAGCAAAGGGACCGATCGTGCGAATGTTGTTGATGATTCAGAGTATAAAAAGGGGGTTTCTACAGTAAGATATCGAGAATTTTAGTGGTTGATTGCGCAAGGTTATGTGAATAAGAGATAAAGAACCTCGGTGAACTCTAGAGTAGTGTGATAATGACTTCGAGCTATGTGGGAGAGCCCCACTGCCTATTATTTGGGTTTTATGGTTAACAACTTGCGAAGTTTCTGGTTATTAGCATGTTGATGGGTTATTTCAGCCATGAGAAAGGATCTTAGGTGGTAATTTGAGCAAAGGGATTTCTAAAGGTATGCTATGGTTGGCCTTGTTGGCTCTTGTTCAGACTTGGGGAAGGATTCAGGATTATGCTTTGTAAAGATGCGGGTTCCAAGGGAAGTGATTCTGCCAGGTGCTTCACCAATGGGGCATTCATGAGCTAGAAAATATATGGAATTGATTATATTCAGGGCCAAGTCAGAGAGGGTGGATCTCAACAATGGTCCTAGTGAATTCAAAAGATAAAGTGTGATTCCTAATGATTTCAAGTATGGTTAAGAATCAAGCTTGATAGTATCCTAAGAGAAGAGGCATAAAATTTTCTATGATGTCTTAGCTTGCGATGTAGCAATTAGGAGGTACGAAATGGTTTATGGGATTTGAGACAGCATGGTCTTGTGATTCAGGGTCACTCGGGATGAGTGCAGATGGACTGTGTTAGGTGTTGAATGGGGTTATCATTGTTTCTATGGCAATCAAGGACAAATTGGAATTAGAGGGATTGGTTAGCCGTAGTCGAATTGGCATATTACTAGTAATGATCAGTTCTTTCAGCGTGTTTAAGTTATACAACTGAATTGTGACGTGCACGGCTTGTCAGTTGTCGTAGTTAGTGTTATTCAGGAAGTATTCTACTGTTGTGGCCTATTATGTGGAGGTGTATCCCGGAAGGGCTATGGTAGTTTAGAACACTACTTAGAGATTTGCATGTTCTACGGTAATGAGAATTCACCTGTGTGTTGCTATGGTCCTCCTGAAGTGAGTTAAGTGAAAAGTTTTATATGATGAAATATTAATCAACTGGTGGTTACGAAGCGATGATGAAAAATATGTTCTATCGTATCCTGGCATTTTTGGTTTAGCGAGTGGTATGGAATTTGAGGTGGAGATCAAGGTAACAGTTCAGTGTTGACAGGGATTGTCACGAGCTCGGATGAGCAAGAAAGTAGTTTCGATGATTAAGGTAAGTTGGTATTATCTTCAGCGTCACCTGAGATCGGTGTTTTGTAAAAAAGGCTTAGAATCCTGGCTAATGATTCTTGCTTGCTTTTTAGCGTTAGTGTGACCGGTGGTTTGGAGGTACAACCCAGTTAATTATTATGGTAGGTTGTGGGAGTGTGTCCCATAGGAAAATTGTATAAGTGTGGCAGGTAGTCAGTTGATTGATTAAAGACTTAAACCAAGTATGAAGGTTGTGATGATATTGTTGATTTGAGAATATATGCCTGGAGGGTGCTCAGTCCATTAAGTTGTGAATTAGGGAGGATTTCTCCGGTTGTAATGGTTTCTCTTATGTGTTATGAAAGAAAGGATAGTTATTATGGACCTTGGAAAGGTTATTAGCCTAGTCAGTGCAACCAAATTCAGCTTGGGGTCGGTGGACGGATTCAAATGTGGATATGGGCTCTATATCAGGCCAAACGTGTTCATTTTAGTAATGCGCTCCTTATGGAGGAGTAGTGAGGGTGTAATTTCTTAGTCAGCAGTTTCATGTAATAATGTATTACGCCGTGTGAGACGGAATGGGAAATGGCTTATATGTTGAGGTTCCGCATAGAGATGATGTTATGTGAGCAGGAATGCTCTCAAGATTCGAATCGTATGTCGCACCTTAGTTGTGCTTGAGTTTTGTAGCCTATCGCACTATATGTCTCCCAGAGATTATATTATGCACTTAGCGTGCTTGTGACCGATATTCGGTATCTTGTTATAATGAGCAATTCAGCTCGATGTGTATCTCCTTGTGTGAGATCTGTGTGTGGATCGGGTGGCATGCCGCCATGGGTATGTTATTTGGATCGGGTTGCGCGCCGTAACAGTATGATGCTGAGTAGAGTTCCCTATATCTGCTTTTATGTGTTTCGCTTCCTATTTTTCGGAGGAAAGCTCGTAGCAGCTGTGAGCCCGTGTCGCATGTATGATTCACGAGCGGGGTAATTTATTTCCTAAGCAGTTTGTACTGGGTGAGGCGAGATCATTGGATTTAAGATCAGTGCAATCTGACTATATGAAGTATATTAAGGAGCTAAGATCATTATTTGGTTCAGAATGAGGGGATGGTTCTTGTCAGGAGTATAGGCCGAATGATTTGTTGATTCGGCAGTCGGTTATGGATTTCTACATATCTCTTCTGTCATAGCAGTGTTGTAAGAGTTAGAGCAAGACTCATGTATGTCATGTGGTGCCATGGGAGCATCAGATTCGTGGAATTTCAACTAAATTGATCAGAGAATGTTATTGTGGTTATATGAGTAAGGTGGTGCAAGTTGTGAATTCAGCTAAGCTATGCAGTCGTGTCTTGGGGCTACGTGTAGTTATTGATACGATGAATGTATGTTGGAAACAGGCCTGGCATAGAATATCGGATGCTGGAATTGGACTCTAAGGCTTATCTGCTTGAATAAAAGAAAAATCTTCAGAATTGATCGAGCTAGTGTGCTCAACTGAGTTGTGGTAGCACGGAAGGGTGCATGAGGTGTTAAACAGCGGTTTTGGACTACTTCAGTGCAGTTCTTAGCACGTTCGAGGATGAACGTATGTTTAAGTGGGAGACGATGTAGCGAACTGACCGGTCGTTTTGAGCCCTAGCGTGTCGTTCAGTAGTCTGAGGCCATGAGCAACTTCATTTCAGGTGTTATGACTTGTACGCGTGATCAAAATTGAATTTCGGAAAGTTTGGAGTTTATTTGGGAAGAGAATTCTCATTTCAGAAGCTTAAAGTTGAAAAAATTAATAAGGACCGGATTTTTAAGTAAACAACCTTAGAATTGGGATCTGAAGGTTCCAACAGGTTCGTGTGATAATTTCGGACTTAGGCGTATGCCTGGTTTGGGTTTTGGATAACCTGGGAGCGTTTTGGCGCCTATTGTGGAAGTTAGCATTTTTTAGGAAATTTCATAAGCTTGGCTTGAAGTGCATTTCAGTGTTATCAATGTCCGTTTGGGATTCCGAGTCTGTGAATAGCTCAGTATGGTGATTCTTAAGTTGGGAGTGCGATCGGAAGTAAATTCGGAGGTCCGTAGGTCATTTTGGAGACATTTAGCTAAAGATAGAAACTGAAGGTTTTTGAGAAGTTTTACCGGAATTGGAATTTTTGATATCGAGGTCAGAATCCAATTTCGGAAGTTAGAGTAGGTCTGTGATGTCGAATATCACTTGTCTGCAAAATTTGAGGTCAATCGGGCATGACTTGATAGGTTTAAACATCAAAAGTAGAAGTTTGAAATTCTAAAGTTCATAAAGCTTGGATTGGAGGTCAATTTGGGGTTTTAGCATTGTTTGATATGATTTGAAGCCTCGAGCAAGTCCGCAATGTGTTTTGGGACTGGTTGGCATGATTGGTTGGGGTCCCGGGGGCCTCGGGTGGATTCCAGGTGGTTAACGGATCGAAAATAGAATTTTAGGAAGGCTGAGGTTGCTGGTTGTTGTCATAACCCCACCTGCGAGAATAGGACCGCAGGTGCGGGGCCGCAGATGCTGCCAGACAAGCCGCAGATGTGATTTGAACCAAAGTAAAGGGGGCCGCAGATGCGATCGAGGTGTCGCAGATGCGTAACCGTACCTTCGGCGGTTGAGTCACAGAAGTGGAAGAGGGGCAGCTTGGTGAGGACCGCAAATGCGGTATTGGAACCGCATAAGCGGTCAAGAGACCGCAGGTGCGGAAAGAGCTGGAGGCAGAAGGTTGTTTTAAATTCGGGATTTGGCAATTTTTCTCTCATTTTCTCTTGGTATGGGCGATTTTGGAGAGCTTCAAGTGGGATTTTTCATCATCAACGTCAAGGTAAGCTAACCCCACCTATCTGTAGTTAAATATATTGATTTTAGCAAGTAAATTGGTAGAAATTTAAGGGTTTGAGGGAAAACTTAGAAAATTAGTCTTATTGGATTTTGACGATGATTTTGGGTATGGAATTAAGAGAAAGTTATATATTTGAGTTCGTGAGGCTATGGGTAAACGTATTCTTCAAAAATTTTGGAAATCCGGGCACGTGGGCCCAAGGGCGTTTTCGGCAACTTTTCGACCGGGGTTAGGAATTGTTATAAATTAGCTTGTAATGAATAATTTAGTATATATTAGTGGATTGGTATAATTATTGGCTAGTTTTGGAGCTTTTTTCATCGGTTCGAGTTTTCGGAAGGGCGTGGATGGCCGGTTATGGATCTTCGGAGCGAGGTACGTCTCCTTTCTAATCTTGTAAGAGGGAATTGTCCCCATAGGTAAATGAATTGGTTATGTGCTCCTATTTGTGGGGGCTACGTACGCACGAGGTGACGAGAGTCCGTGAGTAGCTACTATTATGCTATTGTTCGGATAGTCTAGGACCCAAAAGCATGCTATACTTGGATTAATTATAACTTATTGACAGCTCAAATTGCTTAAACCACATCGAATTTATTTACATTTTCAAAAAGGGTTAACTTATTTTCTTAAATTGTAAAAGAGAAAGTGGCTTTTATTTGAATAATTATACCCTGATAAATTCTTAACTGGCTATTTGAGTATGTATTTCTATTTGTATCTGCATCGCATGTATGATTCACGAGCACGATGATTGTTTATTTTATGTTGACCGCGTCGCATGAATAGTTCGCGAGCGGGATTGTAGATGCATCTATGGTTCGAGCCGTTAGACCCTCGACAGTGCACGGTTTACTTTTATGTTGGATCAGGTCGTACATCCCACGGTGATCATCTGCGCATGCTTGTATTGCTTGCCTTGAGATTATTTTAGATTCATATTTGCTCTCCTGACTTGAGATAATTGTCGTCTAATGTATTAAGAATCCGGAGGCTTTTAATAAAAAGGAAATTTTACCTGTTTCATGACTTATCTTAATTTACTGTCGTTAATAAATCCGTGATCACTAGTAAGTGTCGAAGTTGATCATCTCATCTCTATTTCTTTGAGATTAGACGGGATACTCATTGGGTATGCGTTGTTTTCATACTCATACTACACTTCTGCGCATTTTTGTTGCACAGGAAAAGGCATCTCTAGATGCCTACTAGGCGTAGCAGCATGGTTGATACGGATACTTAGGTGGGTTGCACTTCTCCAGGCGACCCCCAACCAGCACAGTCTTCATTAGTTTTCTGTAATTATTTTCTGACCAATATTGTATTCCGGACAGTTGTTGTATTTTTATTTCCTTCTTAGTAAATGCTCATGCACTTGTGACACCGGGTTCTGGGATGGTTTTGAAATATTTTGTATTAATTTCTTATTATTTAATTTGAATTGAAGCAGTTATCTTTTTATTTATGAAAAATTGAAGGAAAATCTTAGTTTTCAAGATTGTTAAAAATGAGAACTTCATCAAGCAATATGGTTGGCTTGCCTGACAGCAGTGTCCGGCGCCATCGCGATCCTTAGTGGATTTTGGGTCATGACACCACGTCTCGGAATCGGGTGAAATTTACATTTTCAAAAACCTCGTACCCTCACGAGTCTATACATAACAAGAACGTTGAAATCGGAGTCCAAATGACCCCTCAAATCCTCATTTAAATGCCTCTTAAACTCAAGCCCTAATTACCCAATTTTCCTAAATTTCTCACCACTAATTAGGTATTTAATCTCATAAAAACGAGTTATGAAGTCAAAAATGCTACCTCCAAGTGATTCCCCTTGAATACCTCTTCAACCCCCTTGAAAAAGCTTCAAAATCGCCAAACAATGGAGGAAACTAGACTAAAATTCGCGAAATCGGCCCTTTTAAACATTCTACCCAGGTATTTAAATTACTTAATCACGATCGGGGGACATACTTCGTGATCGCGAAGCACAAATTCTCAACTCCAAAAATTAACCCTATGCGATCGTAGAAACCCTGCGATCACAAAAGACAATTCCTCCAATGCAATGCGATCGCGACCAGCTTTATGCGATCGCATAGAGTAATACCATCACCTCACTGCCACTCCAAGTCCTTCTACGCGAACGCAAAGGACTCTATGCGAACGCATTGACCAACACTGCTCAACCTATGTGATTGCACTCCTGATTTTATGATCGAATTTCACAAAATCTCCAAGCCTCAACTTACTGTATGCGATCGCAGGTGAACCCACGCGATCGCAATGAACAAAACTCTACTGCAAAAATACCAAAAAACTAGCAATCTCCCAAAGAACAAAAGTGCCAGTTTGAGCATCCGAAACACACCCGATGCCCCCAGGACCTCAATCAAACCTTCCAACAAAGTCTAAAACATCATTCAAACTTGTTCCAAGCTTCGGAACACAAAAAAAATGTCAAAACAGCTACTTTTCATCGGATTCAAGATTAATAATTCCAAAAACTCTAAAAACATACTTTCTATCAAAAAATCTATCAAACCTCGTCTGAAAGTCCTAAAATTTTGCATACATGTCACATTAAACACGACATAGGTACTCCAACTTCCGGAATTGCATTCCGACCCTCGGATCAAAATCTCACTATTGAACCGGAAACTTCAAAAATTCAACTTTCGACATTTCAAGCTTAAATTAGCGACGGGCATCTAAAACATAATTCGAACACGCTCCTAACCCCGAAATCACCCAACGAAGCTAAAGGGACCATCAAACTTTCATTTCGAGACCGTCTTCACACTGTTCCAACTACGATCAACTTTCCAACACTTAAGCTCTCATTTAGGGACTAAGTGTCCCAATAACTCTCCGAAACATAAAACCGAACATCCAGGCAAATCAAAATAGCAAAAATAAAGTTGGGAAAAGAAGCTAATAGTACATTGGGGCATTAAATCTTAAGACGAGCGGTCGGGTCGTCACCTCAGATAATCATTTCAAACACGAAAAACCTTCTGCTTGAGCGCGAGAACACTAAGTAGAAATTACTCAAAAAACATTGCCAGATAACCAATCAGTCAAAATCGTGATGTATTCCATTCAGTAAGCAAAGTCTTCAACGGGAATAGTGTGAAAAAGATTTGAAGAACCTGGACATCTACATTAGCACATATTGTACTTTGTTGCTTTATTTTGTAAGCACACTCAGTGCACCTTATTATGCTTAGAAAAAAGAATTGTTGTTTCACGAGAAACTTATTTAAGTATCGTAAATCAAGTAATAGGAGTACCAAGAGTAGCTAGTATTTCATATGGAAGTTGTTGTGCTATATTATGTATAACTGCAACGAAGAAATGGACAAAACTAAAGAATTGGATAAAATTACTAAGTGTAGACAATATTCTCAAATAAGGATAACAATGAAAATGGAAATGTTTATAAAGTCAGTAAATCATCCATCTAGCAAATAGGTTCCTCACAGTGGTTAAGCGCGGGTCACATTCTGACAACAATTATACTACATGAACATCTGAAACTCCCAAAAATGACCGAAATAAACCAAAAAACAAATAGATAGCATGTCATATTTGTTGAATTTTACTTGAACAACAAGCTTTACTAACTTACTATCTACAAAAAGGCACTAAATAATGTGATCAGTATATCCACAAACTTACCAAATTAAACACATGCATGCATGATATTTAGTAAAAACCCAGGACCCTTTATTAATTATCAAAATATTAAACAAAAGAACACGGAGCTTCAATAATTCTTCTTAGTTGTACTACGATTTAGAATTTGTAAAAACCAAAGAAAGAGTAACTTGGAACAAATTAAAACGAATGGTAGACGAAATTTCCATTTTTAAGATTGAGCGAGAAGGCAATTGTCACGACCCATTTCCATACCATAATAGGTCATGAAGGCGCCGTTCACAATTTCGGGCAAGCCAAGTGCAGAAAATATTTATAACTTTTTACGTTATTATTATCAAAATTAAGTGAGATAAATACTCCCATTGGATTCAAGCCGAAAGGATAGACGATGTAAGTAGCATAATAATACAACTCAAAAACAAATCTATTGATGTGTGTGCCAGAACCCGGTGTAACAAGCTATGGGCAGCTAGTAGAATATACACCCAAAAGAATATCATACTGTCCTACTGCCTGAATCCGGATAGACAGAAAATAAAAATACAAGGGAAAGACTTCTTTGGCTACAGGTCAAAATGGAGGGAAAGCAGCTCACCGTAGAAGTCTCAAGTCCGCTCACGGGTGCGCACCAGAATGATAACCAGATCCACCTACCTCAGATCCTGTACATTTAAGTACAAAAGTGAAGTATGAGTACATAAACAATATATACCCAGTAAGTGTCCCGCCTAATCTCGAAGAAGTAGAGACGAGAGGTCGACTCGATACTTACTAAGGTCATGTAAAATTAGGAGGATTTATAATAAGCAGAAATAACTTAGATCATAGGGATTAGCAAGTATAAACAAAAATTATTCCTTTAGATTTTCATCATGAGCGTCCATTTATATATTTAAGCAATTATGAAGTCTAACCCACCATAGAATGCCAAATAAGTCATGCTCATATAATCATCGAGGAACGTACGGCCCGATCCATCATAAAAGTAAATTGTGCACTGCCGAGGGTCGAACAGCTCGAACTATAGATGCATCTATTACCCCGCTCGCGAATCACCCGTGCGACGCGGTCAAACAAAAATAAGCTCATTAACAAGCAACAACTAAAATCTATATATATGTATATATATATATATGTATATATATATATATGTATATACATATATATATATATGAGGGTGGCCTTACACAGAAATGCCAATCATTCTCTGTTAAAGGACCAAACAGGATAAGGGTCGTCCTCTAATCTCATTCTTCTTAATCAAATAGTTCATACGAATCCAAGATAATTAGAATGTACTAGAATATTACGTAAAGCATGCTCATGTGTCCTAAACTACCCGAACTTAGCATATTAGTTGCTACGCACGGACTCTCGTCACCTAGTACGTATGTAGCCCCCGAATACAATGACAAATAATTCAATTGTTATGCCTATGGGGACAATTCCCTCTTACAAGATTAGAAAGGAGACTCACCTCGCTTTAAAGTGAACTTCCAATATCAAGAACAAGCCCAAGCCCTCAATTCGAAGCCAAATGATCACAAACTAGTCAAATACAGTAAGAACTAGTCAATAAAGGCTTACAAGGTCGAATTCTTGCTATTTAAGTAATTTCCAAACCTTTTTCACAAGTTCCCTAAATTCTGACCCCAGGCCCACGTGCCCGGATTTCGAGATTTTTCAAAGAAATTTATTCTCTATTACCTAAGGATCGATAATATATAAATTCTAGTTCATTTCATAAAAAATTCTGTGGTTAAATGTTCATTTTACTTAAACCCTAGGTCTAGCTCTAACCCTTTTGATTTCGCCTAATTTTTAGTTTTTAATCAACTTAATACACATGTATTCAAACTAATAATGAATGGAATTAACTTACCTTGAAGTGTTAAGCTGAAATCCTCTCTTTGGAAGCCCCCAAATCGCCTACGTGTGGTGTAGAAATGAAATAAATGGCCTTTGAGTTCGAATTAAATGAACTCACTGCCCATCGATTTTCGCTTCTGTGGTGGAATGACCGCTTCTGCAAAAATCGCTTCTGCGGACTTAGGATCGCTTCTGGTGATCTGGACCAAAATGCTTGGACCACTTCTACGGTCTGGGTCCCACTTCGGCGGTTTACAAGCCACTTCTACGGAGATGGTCTAAGGCAGCTGGACCTCTTGTGCGGTCTGGGGATCGCTTTTGCGGAACCACTTCTGCAGGTTTAGAGCCGCTTCTGCGATTTTTCTTGGCCTGGCCCTTGGTCGCTTCTGCGATTGATTGACCGCATCTCCGGTCCCGCTTCTGCGGTCGTAGAACCGCAGATGGGGCTATGACAGAAGCAGCAACCTTCAGCTATTCCTCAATTTTCCTACTTCGCTCGAACCTCGCTAGTTTGACCCTCGGAGCTCCCGAGCCCCGCCCGAACATACTGACAAGTCTGAAATCACGAAGCGGACTTACAAAAACCCTCGGAACACCTAAAGCAACGCTAAATCTTTAAATTACCCCTAAAACCAAATGAATTAAACTATTGAACCTCAAGTTCTTAATTTTCTTCTACCTGGCCAAAATGCCCTTAAACTACTCGGATTGACACCAAATTTTACAGGCAAGTCTTAACTGATATTTCGGACCTGTACCAAGATTCGGAACCAAAATTTGAGCCCGGTACCTAGGAAATCAATGATTTCTTGGTTTCTTTAATTCTTTAAAACTTCAATTTAACAATTTCCAAGAAAAATTCAACTCGGGCTAGGGACCTCAGAATTCGATTCCGGGCATACGTTCAGGTCCAATATTTCCCACGGACACTTTGGGATCATCAAACCACAAACTCGGGTCCGTTTTTCCAAAAAGTTGACCGAAGTCAAACTTGGTCTTTTAAGAGAATCTTAAAGAAACAATTAGACATATTTCACTCAAAACTCTTCCAACTCCCAAACCAACCATCCCCGCAAGTTGTAAATTAGCTAAAGCAAGTACGAAAGGTTTAAATTAAGGGAACAGGTTTCTAAAAGGCTAAACGACCAGTCAAGTCATTACATTCTCCACCTCTTAAACAAATGTTCGTCCTCGAAAGGACATAGAAAAGTACCTGGACTACTGAATAAGTGAGGATATCTGCTTCGCATGTCCTCCTCGACCTCCCAGGTCGCCTCCTTGGTCGTTTGGCCCCTCCATTGAACTCTTATCGCAGATATCCTCCTGTACCTCCACTGGCGATCCTGCCTATCAACAATAGCAACTGGCTCCTCCTCATAGCCCAAACTCTCATCTAACTGAATGGTACTGAAGTCCAACACGTGGGATAGGTCGGCATGATACTTCTGAAGCATCGAAACATGAAAAACTAAATGAACTCCCGATAAACTAAGGGGTAAGGCGAGATCGTAGGCAACCTCCTCAACCCGTCTCAACACATCAAAGGGGCCAATAAACCTTGGGCTCAATTTTCCCTTCTTCCTAAACCTCATAATGCCCTTCATGGGTGAGACTTTCAAGAGAACCTTCTCGCCAACCATAAATGATACATCCCGTTCCTACTGATCCATGTAGCTATTTTGTCTGGACTGAGCTGTGCGAAGCCTCTCCTGAATCAACTTTACCTTATCCAAGGCATCCTGTACCAAATCTGTGCCAAGTAACTTAGCCTCACCAGGCTCAAACCACCGATAGGAGAATGACAATGTCGACCATATAAAGCCTCGTACAGGGCCATCTCTATGCTGGACTGGTAGCTATTGTTGTACGCAAACTCTGCTAAGGGCAAGAACTAATCCCACTGCTCTCTAAAGTCAATCACACATGCTCTAAGCATATCCTCCAAGATCTGAACTGTCCGCTCAGACTGTCCGTCAGTCTGAGGATGGAATGTTATGCTAAGCTCTACACGAGTTCCCAACTCACTCTGAACAGCTCTCTAGAAATGGGAAGTGAACTGAGGGCCTCTGTCTGATATGATGGAATCCGGCACACCATGCAATCGGACTATCTCCCGAATATAAATCTGAGCATACCACTCCGTTTTATAGGTAGTCCCCATAGGAATGAAATGGGTCGACTTAGTCAACCTATCCACAATGACCCATACTGAATCAACCTTCCGCAAGGTCCGCGACAGCCCCACTGCCAAATCCATGATGATGCGCTCCCACTTCTACTCCGGAAAGGGCATCCGCTAAAGTAGGCCACCCGAACTTTAATGTTCATACTTGACCTGCTGGAAATTCAAACACTTTGTCACATACTTCACTACGTCTTTCTTCATCCCCCGCCACCAGAAATGCTGCCTCAAGTCTCGATACATCTTCGTAACCCCCAGATGGACAGAATACCGCGAACTGTGTGCCTCCTCTAGAATCCTTCTCCTCAGACCATCAACACTAGGAACACATAGATGACCTTGGAGTCGCAAAACACCATCCTCGCCAATATAAATCTCCTGGGCACCTCGCTGAAGTACCATCTCTCTGAGAGCCACCAAATGTGGATCATCGAACTACCGACCCTTGATCTCCCCCAATAACGAAGACTGAGCAACCATACATGCTTGAACTTGGCTGGGCTATGAAATGTCCAACCTCAAAAGTCTGTTAGCCAAAGAGTGAATGTCCAAAGATAGTGGTCTCTACTCTGCTAGAATGAATGCCAAACTACCTATACTCTCCGCCTTTCTGCTCAAGGCATCCGCGACCATATTTGCCTTACCCGGATGATAAAGAATGGTAATGTCATAATCCTTTAGTAACTCAAGCCACATGCACTGCCTCAAATTAAGATCCCTCTGCTTGAACAAATGCTGCAAACTGCGATGATCGATATAAACCTCACATGGCACCCCATACAAATAATGCCTCCATATCTTAAGAGCATGAATAATCGCTACCAATTCCAGATCATGCACAAGGTAATTCTTCTCGTGAACCTTCAGCTGACGTGAGGCATATGCAATAAATCATCCCTCCTGCATCAATACACATCCCAAGCCAACGCGTGAAGGATCACAATATACCGTATACATCCCTGAACCGGAAGGCAATACGAGAACTGGTGCCGTAGTCAAAATGATCTTGAGCTTCTGAAAGATCTCCTCACAATCATTAGACCAATAGAATGGAGAACCCTTCTGGGTCAATCTAGTCAAGGGGGATGCAATAGATGAAAAGCACTGCACAAATCGCCAGTAATAGACTGCTAACCACAGGAAACGCCTGATCTCGATCACTGAAGTAGGACGTGGCCAGCTCTAAACTGCCTCAATCTTCTTGGGATCTACCTTAATACCCTCTCCTAACACAGCATGCCCCAAAAATGCCACTGACTCTAGCCAGAACTCACACTTGGAGAACTTAGCATATAGCTTCTGCTCTCGCAAAGTCTGAAGCACTACTCTCAAATGCTGCTCGTGCTCCCCCAGGCTACATGAGTATATCAAGATATCATCAATGAAGATGATAACAAAGGAATCAATATAAGGCCTGAATACTCGGTTCATCAAGTCCATAAATGCCGTGGGGGCATTAGTCAAGCAAAAGGACATCACCAGAAGCTCATAGTGGCCATATCTCGTCCTGAATGCAGTCTTCGGAACATCTGAGTCCCGAATCTTCAACTGATGATACCCTGACCTCAGGTCAATCTTAGAGAACACCCTATCTCCTGCAGCTGGTCAAACAAATCATCAATACGAGGAAACAGGTACTTGTTCTTAATGGTGACCTTGTTCAACCGGCGGTAATCAATGCACATCCGCATAGTTCCATCCTTCTTCTTCACAAATAGCACTGTGCGCCACAAGGTGTTACACTGGGCCTAACAAAACCCCTTGCTAACAACTTCTCTAGCTGCTCCTTCAACTCCTTCAACTCCTTAGGAGCCATGCGGTACGGTGGAATAGATATAGGCTGAGTGCCTGGAGCAAAATCAATATAGAAATCAATATCATGATCCAGAGGCTTGCCAGGAAGATCAGAGGGAAAAACATCGGCGAACTATTAAACTACTGGCACTGAATCAATCATCGGAGACTCTGCAGTGGTGTCTCGAACATAAGATAAGTAAGCCAAACACCATTTCCGGACCATGTGCTGAGCCTTCAGGAAGGAAATAACCCTGCTAGGCATATCAACTGTGGAACCCTTCCACTCTAATCTCGGCAATCCTGGTATCGCTAGCGAAATAGTCTTGGCATGGCAATCAAGGATGGCGTGATATATAGATAACCATTCATGCCCAGGATGACCTCAAAATCGATCATATCCAGCAACAGAAGATCTTCTCTAGTCTGGAAACCACAGAAAGTGACCATACAGGACCTGTAGATCCGATCCACAACCATAGAATCGCCCACAGGAGTGGATACTTGAATAAGAACACCCAAAGGCTCAGGAGAAATAACGAAGAAGCGAGCGAACATAGATGATACATATGAATAAGTAGACCCTGGATCAAATAATACCGAAGAATCCCTACCACCAACGGAAATAATACCTGTGATGACGGCATCTGAGGCCAATGCATCTGGCCTGGCTGGAAGGGCATAGAACTTGGCTGGAGTGCCGGCTGGCTGGCCTCCACTTGATTGAGCAATAATGGGATGACATCTCCCTATCTGGCCTCCGCCTCTAGGACAGACCCTACCAGCCTGCCCTCTACCTCTAGGTGGCTGGGCGACTGGTACTGGAATCACGGGTTGCTGACCCTGCTATACTGATTATCCCGAAGCCTGGGGCAAGTCCTCTTTAGGTGACCCGGATCTCCACACTCGTATCACGTTCTAGGAACCATAGCCTACTGCCCTGGGGTCCGAGTCTGCCAACCCAAATACCTACTGGAAGAATCCTGGATAGCTGGTGGACGATAGGAACTCTCTGGCACGACGCTGAAAGGAGCACTAGAAGAATCCTGATACCCAGAATACCTATCGGACGAACCCTGTGTAGCTAGTGGGCGGTAAGAACCCTCCGATATCGCAATGAAATAAAGCCTCGCTGGGGTACCTCGGGGAGGGTGTGGTGGTGCTGAGTGCGAGGGCCTGCTGGGCTCACCCCTCCCGAAGCGAACTCTACCCCTAGCTGGGGCACCTCTAAACTCTCCTAAAAATCTAGCCCTCTTATCCTGCTGCATATTCTCTCTACCCCTCAAACTATAACCTTCAATCCTACGAGCAATCTCAATCACTAGCTGATACCTTGTACCTATCTCTACCTCCCGGGCCATACCAGATCGAATAGTGGGGTGTAACCCCGCAACAAACCTCCGTAGTCTCTCTACATCTGTGGGGAGTATCACAAGTGCATGGCGAGACAACTAAGAGAACCTCACCTCATAACCGGTCACTGACATCTGACCCTGCTCTAAATGCTTAAACTGATACCGCAACTCTTCCCTCTCAGGGAGTGGGATGTACCGATCCAGGAATAGCTGTGTGAACTGACCCCAAGTGAGGAGAGGAGAACCTGTCGGCCTGCCAAGTGCATAAGACTGCCACCATCTATGGGCCCTGCCCTCGAGCTGAAAAGTAGTGAAGTCAACTCCATGCAACTCCAATATCCTCATATTGTGCAGTCCGTCCCTACACTTGTCAATAAAGTCCTAGGCATCCTCAAGACGCTCACCCCCGAAGACCGGAGGATAAAGCCTGTTCCATCTGTCCAATAACTTTTGTGGATCACCATCCATATCTGGCTTGGGCTGGGGTTCCACTACAATAACTGGCTGAGCCCCATCTGTGGGTAGTACACCCGGAGTCTGATATACTGCAGCTACATGACCTGGAGCCTAAGTAGTAGGGGTCTGGGCTCCCCCTCCTGCCTGTGAAGTAGCTGGGTCTGCTGGAAATAAACCAGCATGAGTCATAGTGTCCATGAACCGTAGCATGTGGCCCATGACCTCCTGAAATCTCAGTGCTGTCATGAAATCTGCCGGGGTAGGCTCAGCTGCGGGCGCCTCGCCCTGCTCCTCAATAGTAGGATCCCCCACAAGATCTACTGGTGGTGCTACTGGAATGGCTTTGGGACGCCTAAGTCCCCTACCATGGGTCGGTGCCCTCCCCTAGCCTCTACCTTGGCCTCTGGCAACGGGGGGAGTAGCTCCTCCCGCGTCCGGAACGTCAGTGGTGTGAGTTCTCACCATCTGTGAGAGAATAGAAGAGGGAAGTTTAGTACACTAAGCACTCCACGACATGAAATAAATAAAGAGTAGTCTTTCCTAATACCCTATAGCCCCTCGATGATAAATACAGACGTCTCTGTACCAATCAACAAGAGTCTATCAGGTTTGCCCATAACTCGTGAGACCTATATGAACCTAGTGCTCTGATACCATGTTCTCATGACCCATTTCCATACCATAATAGGTCATGAAGGCGCCCAACACCATTGTCGGGCAAGCCAAGTGGGGAAAATATTTCTAACTTTTTACGTTATTATTATCAAATTTAAGTGAGATAAATACTCCCATTGGATTCAAGCCAAAAGGGATAGAGGATGTAAGAAGCATAACAATACTACCCAGAAACAAATCTACTGATGTGTGTGCCAGAACCTGGTGTCACAAGTTACGGGCAGCTTGAAGAATATACACCCAAAAGAATATCATAATGTCCTACTGTCTGAATCTAAATAGACAGAAAATAAAAATATAAATGAAAGACTTCTTCGGTTGTGGGTCGTCATGGAGGGAAAGCAGCTCACTGTAGAAGTCTCAAGTCCGCTCACGGGTTCGCACAAGAATGATAACTAGATGCACCTGCCTCAGATCCTGCACATTTAAGTACAAAAGTGTAGTATGAGTACATAAATAATATGTACCCAGTAAGTATCCCGTTTCATCTCGAAGAAGTATAGACGAGAGGTTGACTCGATACTTACTAAGGTCTTGTAAAATGAGGAGGATTTTTATTAAGGAGAAATAACTTAGATCATATGGATTACCAAGTATAAAAAACAATTCTTCCTTTAGAATTTCATCATGAGCATCCATTTATATATTTAAGAAATTATGAAGTCTAACCCACTATAGATTGCCAAATAAGTCATGCGCATATAATCAGCAAGGAACGTATGGCCCGATCCAACATAAAGTAAATTGTGCACTGCCGAGGGTTGAACGACTCGAACCATAGATGCGTCTATCACCCCGCTCGCGAATCACCCGTGCGACGCGGTCAAATAGAAATAAGCTCATTTACAAGCAACAAAAAAAATCAATATATATATATATATATATATATATATATATATATATATATATATATATATATATGAGGGTGGCCTTACATAGAAATGCCAATCATTCTCTTTTAAAGGACCAAACAGGATAAGGGTTGTCGTCTAATCTCATTCTTCTTAATCAAAGAGTTCATACGAATCCAAGATAATTAGATTGTACTAGAATATCACATTAAGCATGATTATTGGTCCTAAACTACCCGGACTTAGCATATTAGTTGCTACGCATGGACTCTCGTCACCAAGTACGTACGTAGCCCCCGAATACAATGACAAATAATTCGATTGTTATGCCTATGGGGACAATTCCGTCTTACAAGATTAGAAAGGAGACTCACCTCGCTCCAAAGTGCACTTTTAATATCAAGAACAAGCCCAAGCCCTCAATTCGGAGCCGAATGATCACAAACTAGTCAAATAAAGCAAGAACTAGTCAATAAAGTCTTATAATGTCGAATTCTAACTATTTAAGTAATTTCCAAGCCTTTTTCACAAGTTTCCAAAATTTCGACCCCGGGCCCACGTGCCTAGATTCCGAAATTTTTCAAAGAAAGTTGTTCTCTATTACCTAAGGATCGATAATATATATTTCTAGTTCATTTCATAACAAATTTCGTGGTTAAATCTTGATTTTACTTAAACCCTAGGTCTAGCTCTAACCCCTTTGATTTCGCCTAATTTTTAGTGTTTAATCAACTTAATACACATGTATTCAAACTAATAATGAATGGAATTAACTTACCTTGAAGTGCTAAGTTGAAATCCTCTCTTTGGAAGCCCCTAAATCGCCTAAGTGTAGTGTAGAAATGAAATAAATGGCCTTTGAGTTCGAATTAAATGAACTCACTGCCCAGCGGTTTCCGCTTCTGCGGTGCAATGACCGCTTCTGTGAAAACTGCTTTTGCGGACTTAGGATCGGTTCTGAGGATTTGGTCCAAAATGCTTGGACCGCTTCTGCGATCTGGGTCTCGCTTCTGCTGAGCTAGTCTAAGGCGATTGGACCGCTTCTGCGGTCTGGGGACCCTTTTGCGGTTTTAGAGCCGCTTCTGCGGTTTCCCTTGGCCTGGCCCTTGGTCGCTTCTGCAATCAATTGACCGCATCTGTGGTCCTGCTTCTGCGGTCCTAGAACTGCAGATGCGGTTATGATAGAAGTAGCAACCTTCATCTATTCCTCAATTTTCCTACTTCGCTCGAACCTCGCTCGTTTGATGCTCGGGGCTCCCGAGCCCCGCCCGAACATACTGACAAGTCTGAAATCATGAGGTGGACCTACACAAACCCTCGGAACACCTAAAGCAACGCTAAATCTTGAAATTACCCCCTAAAACCAAATGAATCAAACTATTGAACCTCAAGTTTTTAATTTTCTTCTAACGGGCCAAAACGCCCTTAAACTACTCGGATTGACATCAAATTTTACGGGTAAGTCTTAACTGATATTTCGGACCTGTACCAAGCTTCGGAACCAAAATTCGAGCCCGATACATAGGAAATCAATGATTTGTTGGTTTCTTTAATTCTTTAAAACTTCAATTTAACAATTTCCAAGAAAAAATCATTATTCGGGCTAGGGACCTCGGAATTCGATTCCGGGCATATGCCTAGGTCCCATATTTCCCCATGGACCCTCCGGGATTGTCAAACCATGAATCCGGGTCCGTTTTCCCTAAAGTTTGACCGAATTCAAACTTGGCCTTTTAAGATAATCTTAAACAAACAATTAGACATATTTCACTCAAAACTCTTCCAACTCCCGAACCAACCATCCCCGCAGGTCATAAATTAGCTAAAGCAAGTAAGGAAGGTTTACTTTAGGGGAACGGGGTTCTAAAAGGCTAAACGACCAGTCGGATCGTTACAGCAATACAAGAAGTATAATGAACCTTTATTTTAGTGTTTTCCTTTGGTCACCACTTGAAAAAATGAGTCAAAATAACACCAATACGTAACTGCTAACTTGGGTAAAGAAATATAACCATTTTGTATGTAGCGAGTAGAAGGTGACAAATGTACTTGCAAACAGCCACTGCTTGCAAATACTATTATACTTTTAGTGGTAATTATAGTCACCACAGTAGTCTAAGACAATAGTCTAAGTTTTAATGGCGACCAATGCGCCACTGATACTAACTTTTTTTGCCGCCACAATTCGCCACTAAAACCAGTTTTTTCAACAACTAAATTCTACATAGATTTCCATGGGCAACCTAATTTTCTAAAATTAATATTGATGTATATTTCTATCAATTTCCTACTAATATTAAAAGCATCTGTTATTATTCAAGAAATAGTAAAACTTTTCCAACAAAGGGTTTGAAGAGATACAAAAGTTAACATTGTCAAATCCTCTGTTTCCTATCCTATTTTTGGTAAAGACCCGTTGCCACCTCTTATTGGATTCTGAAACATGTCACAAACAATAAGGTAATAAAGATGAAAAATTCCACATATATCAATCAAATGACAGGGAGAATCCAATTAATAAAGAAGTTAAGTGTGCAACAGACAACATGCAGTAGGAAGGAAAACACACAATGTGATGCTGCAGACCACTCAAATCCCAGACTGCAAGGTAACATTCTAATATCACGTCACCACTTCTTCCACCATTCCCACCTGCATCCAGTACAAAAATGATGTAAGAGGAGAGAAAATCCTACACCTGGTCACTATAGCAAGTCAATGTTGTATGCATATCTTAAATGAGTTACTTACAAAAGGTGTTGTACAAACAAAATTAAAAGAAAATAAGAAACAACAAAGGACAGAGTAGGAAGCTAATGCAAAAATAAACCTTTTGGGAAAATTTATTGGGAGAAAAAGGTGGAGCAAATTAACTAAGAGGTCAACGTTGAGAAGTAATTCTTTAAGCCAGTGTTATTATAAGTCATTGCTCAGAGCAGTGAAGCGAGAGAGAACGTGTTTGGTTATTCCGATGTCCACAAGAATAATAATTTCAAATGGATGAACAGTTGAGCAAAAAAGTTTACTTGTGGATTAATAAAACATTTGATATCCACTTCAAAGTATAGATAACAGCAAGAGCGTAAATGTGTTGAAAATGTGGACTTGTTTTTGCAAAAGTATCAGCAATTATTAGTTAGGACTTTGGATAAAGGTGCCTCACAAGTGATCAACTTGTATGTGAATAGCACAAAAGGCATTGAGTTGAGTATTAAAAATATTACATGCTACATATAGTGTAACCTGGATACGACTTTAAGATGATGTGAATAGCAAGTGTTAGCAGCATATCCTGTGGATGAATAGAGAACGCCCGCTGCATCTCTTCACTCTTTGTAATGACCCGACCAGTCATTTTGAGTTCTAGTACTCCGTTCAGCAGTCGAAGGCCATGAATAGCTTCATTTCAGGTATTATGACTTGGGCGCATGGTCGGAATTGAATTTTGGGAAGTACAGAGTTGATGGGAAAGAGAATTATCATTTTGGAAGCTTAAAGTTGAAAGAATGATCTAGGATTGGAATTTTGAGTAAACGACCTCAGATCAGGATCTGAAGGTTCCAATCAGTTCGTATGATGATTACAGACTTGGGTGTATGCCCGGTTCGGGTTTTGGATAACCCGGGAGTGTTTTGGCACCTATTGTGGAAGTTAGCATTTCAGAAGAAATTTCATAAGTTTGGCTTGAAGTGCATTTCAGTGTTATCGATGTCCATTTGGGATTCCGAGACTGTGAATAGCTCCTTATGGTGATCCTAGAGTTTGGGGCACGATCGGAAGTGAATTCGGAGGTCCGTAGGTCATTTTGGAGCCATTTGGCTAAAGATAAAAATTTGGAGGTTTTTGAGAAGTTTGACCGGAAGTGGACTTTTTGATATCGGGGTCGGAATCTGATTCCGCAACCTGGAGTAGGTCCATAATGTCAAATATGTGTGTGCAAAATTTGAGGTCAATAGGACATGATTTGATAGATTTAAACATCGAAAGCAGAAGTTTGAAATTTTGAAAGTTCATAAAGCTTGAATCGGGGTGTAATTCATGGTTATAGCATTGTTTGATATGATTTGAGGCCTCGAGCAAGTCCGTAACGGGTTTTGGGATTGGTTGGTGGATTTGGTTGAGGTCCTGGGGGCCTCGGGTGGATTCCGGGTGGCTAACAGATTGAATTCTAGGTTTGAAGAAGGGCTGGAGCTGCTGCTTCTGGTATTTCCGCTTTTGCGGATTTGGGAACACAGAAGCAGCCCCGCAGAAGTGAGGAAGAAGCCGCAGAAGCGGTTGGATATGAACTAGCCCAGGACCGCAGATGCGGTCCTAGATCCACAAAAGCTGAACCGCAGAAGCGGTGGGCCGTCCGCAAAAGCCAAAATTGGGCTGGAGCCCAGTGTCCGCAGAAGTGGCGTTTTGTACGCAAAAGCGGGACCCGCGGAAACGGAAATATTTTCGCAAAAGCAGAAATTGCCGAAGCAGTGAGGGTGTTTTAAAAATCGGATTTTGGATATTTCCTCTCATATTTTCTTGGCATGGGCGATTCTTGCAGGAGTTTGAAGAGAGGATCATCATCAGTAATGATAAGGTAAGTTATCCCCACCTATTTTGAGTTAAATACACCAACTATGTATGGATTTGAGCAATTAAATTAGTTGAAATTTAAGATATTTGTAGAAAGACCTAGAAATTATATTCTTGGAATTTAGCCACGATTTTGGTGATGAAATTAAGAGAAAATTATATATTTGAGTTCGTGAGTTCATGGGTAATCTTTAACTTCAAAAAACTTTGGATTCCGGGCACGTGGGCCCGAGAGCATTTTGGTCAACTTTTCGATCGGAATTAGGAGTTTCAATAAATTAGATTCTCATGAATATTCGAACATATATTAATGGATTTGCGTAACCGTTGGCTAGTTTTGGAGCGTGGTGCATCAATTAGAGCCTTCGGAGGGGCGTGGAATGCCGGTTATGGATCTTCGGAGCGAGGTCAGTCTCCTTTCTGACCTTGTAAGAGGGAAATGTCCCAATAGGTGTAATAATTAATTATGTGCTCCTATTTGGGTGGCTACGTATGCACGAGCTGACGAGAGTCCGTGCGTATCTACTATTATGTTGTTGTCCGGGTAGTCTAGGACCCAAAAGCATGCTATACTTTGAATGTTTGTAATCTTATGGATATTTGAATTGCTTAAACCACGTCAAAATAGTAAATGAATTTCTAACAAGATCTAAACCTCATTTTCTTAAATTGTTAAAAGTGAATTAGCTTTCTTTGAATAATTGTCCCATGTTGGCTTCTTGATTAAATGTCTTTATGTGTTTATTTTGGGACGGGCCGAACGCCTTGGCAGATTAAATAGATACATCTATAGGCGCATCGTCGACCCTCGGTAAGTGCACAGTTTATTTTTGTTGGATCGGCCCGTAGCCTCGGCATGATATGCACATGCTTGTATTGCTGCCTTGAACTTAATTAAGTTATTATTGCCTCTTCATGGCTTGAAAATATTTGGAAGATTTTGAAAAGGAATTTTTGAAATTTCTTATAAGAGAATTAATCGTTTACTCGCTTCCGTCTATTTGGACTAAAATCATATTTATAGAAATCCATAATTTAATTTATTACTGACCTTCTTATTGGACCACTAGTTCGCGTCGAAGTCGACTATCTCGTATCTAGTTCTTCGAGATTAGACGGGATACTCATTGAGTACACGTTGTTTAAGTGCTCATACTACACTTCTGTGCATTTTTGTTGCACAGGTATATGTATCTCTAGCAGCCTACTGGGCGTAGCAGCGCGGATGATTTTAGGACTAGGTGAGTTGCATTTTTCGAGGCGACCCGCAGCTAGTGTAGTCCCTTTCAGCATATTTTATTTATTTCATGTCCACTGTATTTCTAACGGATGTTCTATTTTATTTCCTTATCAGTAGATGCTCATGCACTTGTGACACCGGGTTCTGGGAGGATTATTGATAATTCAGTATTAAGTCTTTTATCAATTTTATGTTCATTTTTGTAAAATTTTTATCATCTAATATTTAATGTATAAGAAAAGAAATTTCTGCAAATATTCAAGCTGGAATTTAATTATGCATTCTTGGTTGACTTTCCTGACAGCGGTGTTCGGCGCCACCATGACACTTAGTGGATTTTGGGTCCTGAAAACATGGTATCAAAGCACTAGGTTCCTAGGGTCTCACGAGTCATGAGCAAGTCTAGTAGAGTCTCGCGGGTCGGTACGGAGACATCTGTACTTATCCTCGGGAGGCTGCAGAACTGTTAGGAGTACTTCCCTTCTTGATTCCTTATCGTGTGATTTGATTCATGTGAGGCTTACACCTTTTTCTCCTTCCTACTCAATCTTATGCGACGCGAAGCGCTTGTTATAAATCGAGAGTTGAAGAATTTTTGATAGCACTACGAATGTGGTGCGGGTGTTTCTCCTTGCGGTGTTATTTGAGCTATTATCGTCACCTTGTGGAAGGATATTCTGATGTTTCGGCTCAGCAGCGGTACTTTGAGAGCTCTGAGGTTAGGCACAAGTTGCCATGATGCTTATGAACGAATGTTGTATAGTAGTGATATGATGGTAGGATGATTGCCTATCTGTCGGGGCGGTGAATAACTTGAAGGGAGGTTTACTCAGTGCATAATCAAGAGATTCAGTGTTTTATTCCCGATAGGGGAAAGATAATCGAGCTAAGGATGGGCAGATGTGGGCTGGTGGAAGTAATGAGGCTTGGTATTTGCAAGCGTTGTAGAGTTTTCTTCTATGTTTAAGTGGGATGTCGTTGTCCTAATTGAACGTGCTAAGTTTGTCGGTGTTATGACCTTCTACAATTTGCCTTTGGGGCGAGATATTGTGATATAGAATTGGAGACACAATTATCAGATATCGCAGGGTGCGGTAGTTCCGGATTGAATCAGTATTTCTATTGTTGACGGTTCGATAAAGATGAACTTCGGAAGGGTTTAAGTTAGAAGCAATTGTGGGTTCAGGTGCCACGAAGATAGATTTTGTTTAAGACAGCAAGTGAGCAGCCAAGTATGAGGAAGAACATGCAGGAAGTGTCAGGCGGTGGCTAAAGTTTCTGGAAGGCCGAGTAATCGATTAAGGGAATGAGTTCCGCCAAAGTGGGAGAGCGGTGTAGTCGCATATGTGCTTTATAGTGGGATGACCACCTACCTTAGTTTGGAATGATTTAGGATGTAAGTGGATGGCGATTGAAGCCTGCGAAGTTAATTAGAAGTATGAGATACCGTGCTGTAGGAGATTCGATATAACGGAAATGAGCCTCTTAAGTGAAGAAGGATTCAGCATAACTTGGAATAGGAAGGATGTTGCCGTGAATTTAATTGATGTCCTCCAAGGGTAAATGGACCTGTGCAGCTGGAGAGAGAGCTTAGACTCAGGATGGGTTACTGATGTCGTAGTGACCGTACCCCGTGTAGCAATGTTGGAAGATGCCGGAGGGAGCTTTCTATAAGTGGGTTACCCAATTGAGCAGGTTGGTGGTCGTGTGGTTGGCGAGACTTATGTGAAGAATTCAATCGGTTGTATAGAAAAGAGAGCGGTCGTGCAAATGTGTTTGATGAGTCAGAATATAAGAATGTGGTTTTTACAAAGAGGTTTTGAGAACCTTGGCGGTTGATCGTGCAAGGTTATGTCAATAAGAGATAAAAGGGGACGGGTGAATTCCAAATTTGTGAAGTAATGGATTCATGATAAGTGGGAGAGTCCCACCGCTTATGATTGGGTTGCATGGTTAACTACTTGCGAGATTTTTTGGCTATTAGCATATCGATGGGCTATTTCAGCTACGGGGGAAAGGAACATAAGTAAAAATTTGAGCAAGGGAATTATTAAAAGTGGGCTATCGTTGGCCTTATTGGCCCATGTTCAAACTTTTGGAAGGATTCAGGAGTGTGCTTTGTAAAGATGCGGGTTCCCAGGGAAGGGGTTCTGCCAGGTGCTTCACCAATGGGGCATCCATGTGCTAGAAGATTTATGGAATTGATTATATTTGGGGCCAAGTTAGGGCGGGTGGCTCTCAACAGCGGTACTAGTAAAATTCAAAGGGTAAAGTGTGGTGCCTAATGATTTTGAAACTATAAGTACCATTAAGGATCAAGCTTTATAGCAACTTATGAGAAGTGCCCAGAATGTTCTATGATATTTTAACTTGCGGTATAGCATTTGAGAGATATGAAACAGTCTGTGGGATTTGAGGCAGCATGGTCTCGTGATTCAAGGTCACTCGAGATAAGTGCAGATTGAGTATGTTAAGTGTTGGATGGAATTAGTATTATTTCTAAGGCAATCGGGGTGAATCAAAAGGAGATAGATCGGTTAGCCATAGTTTAGTTGGCATTTTGGTGGTAGAGATAAGCTCTTTCAGCGTGATTAAGTTATGCAAGTGATCTGTGGCGATGCTTATGAGGATTGTCAGCCGCCATAATTGATATTATTCTGAAGCATTCTACTGTTATGACTTGTTATGTGGAAGTGGATTCCGAAAAGGCTATGGTGCCTTAGACCACTACTTAGAGATTCGTGTGTTTCCACTGTTATAAGAATTTCCATGTGTGTTGCTATGTTTCTCATGAAGCGAGTTCAGTGGAAAGCTTTTATGTGATGAAGTGTTGAGCTATTAGTAGTTTCGGGTTACGATAAGGGTCATGTTCTATCGTACATTGGCATGTTGGGTGCAGTGACTAGTGGGATTTGAAGTGAAAGGAGTCAATGTTTCAGCTCGGTGCCGACAAGGATGTCACGAGCTCGGATGAG
Source organism: Nicotiana glauca (assembly GCA_026770625.1). Taxonomy (NCBI): domain Eukaryota; kingdom Viridiplantae; phylum Streptophyta; class Magnoliopsida; order Solanales; family Solanaceae; genus Nicotiana; species Nicotiana glauca. The sequence goes on along the minus strand of MU708939.1, from coordinate 196,024 downwards.
CACGAAAGGAGTTTCAATGTTTAAAGTACGTGGTATTGTCATCAGCGTCACTTCAGATCGTTGTTTTGTGAAAAAGGCTTTGCATCCTAGTTAGGGATTCTTGATCGCTTGTCAACGTTAGTGCGGCCGGTGGTTTGGGTGTGTGGACCTGTTATGTGTTTCGGAAGGTTGTGGGAGCGAGTCCCACAGAAAGATAATATAAATGTGGCACGTAGTCACTTGATTGATTGAAGAAATTAAATCAAGTATGAAGATTTGTGATGATATCGATAAGTTGAGGACATATGCCTTGAGGGAACTCCGTTACTGAGTTGTGGATTGTGGATGAGTACTCTGGTTATGATGGTTGTCCTTGTGTGCTATGAGAGGAGGAAAATTAGTATGGACCTTTGAAAGGTTATTGGCTAAGTTTGATATGATCAGGATTGACTCGAGGTCGGTGGATGGATTTAAATGTAAATTTAGGCTCTATGTCAGGCCAGTTGTGTTCATTTCAGTAATATGCTCCTTATGGAGTAGTCAGAGTGTTATTTCATTGCCTGATATTTCATGTAGTGAGGCATTGCGCCGTGTGAGTTGTGAGACGGCTTGAGGAATTGCTTATGCGTTGAGGATCCGCGTAGAAATGATGTATTATGAGCAAGATGGCTCTTTAGATTCAGATTGTATATCGCACCTCAGTTGTGCATGAGTTTTGTAGCTTATGGCGCTATATGTTCCCTCGGGGATGTGATTATGCAGTTAGCATACTTATGACCGATATTCGATATTTTGTTGTAATGAGAAAATTTGGCTCGATGTGCATCTCCTTATGTGAGATCTATGTGTGGATCGGGTTGCACGCCGCAATAGTTTGATGTTGAGTATAGTTTCCTATAGGCTATTTGTGCGCCTTGCTTCCTGTTTTCTAAGGAAAGTCCGTATTAGTGCATGAGATAGGTAATTCGTTCCAGAGTTCATTTTCGTTTCGTATCGCATTCGAATTGGTGGCCTATTGGCACATTGTGGCATCATATGAGACTTTGATTATGTCTGGGGTAACTTATTGCCTGAGCAGTTCGTACTGGGCGCGGCGAGATTTTTGGATTTAGGATCAGTGCAATCTTAGTATATGAAGTAACTTATGGAGATAAGACCATTATTTGGTCTTGAAAGAGGTGATGGTTCTGTCAGGGTATAGACCGAATGATTTGTTGACTCGGCAGTTGGTTATGAATTTCTGCACATATCTTCTGTCGTGGCAGTATTTTAAAGGTCAAAGTAACACCTGTGTAAGCCATGGGGTGCAATGGGAGCTTCGGATTAGTAGGATTTTGACTAAGTGGATCAGGAAATATTATTGTGGTCCGGTGAGTAAAGTGATGAAAAGTGTGAATACAGCAGAGTTATGCAGTCATGTTTGGGTACAACGTGTAGTGATTAATATGGTGATCTTATGGTGGGAACAAGTCGGGCATACAATCCCGGATGTTGGATTGAGCTAATGTGCTCAACTGAGTTGTGGTGGCACGAGAAGGTGCATGAGAAGTTAAACAGCGATTTCAGACTACTTTAGTGTAGTTTCAGCACGTTCGAGGACGAACGTATGTTTAAGTAGGAGAGAATGTAACGACCCGACCGGTCGTTTTGAGTTCTAGCGCTCCGTTCAGCAGTTGGAGGGCATGAACAACTTCATTTCAGGTATTATGACTTGGGCGCGTGGTCGAAATTGAATTTCGCGAAGTCCAGAGTTGATTTGGAAAGAGAATTCTCATTTCGGAAGCTTAAAGTTGAAAGAATGTCACGACCCGGATTTCCTACCATCGGGGGCGCCTACTGTCAGAGCTAGGCAAGTCGAACATTTAGAAACACATCACCGATTTCGTTTAAACAATATAGTAACAGAAACATTAAAATAAAGCGGAAGACATTAAAAATGTTTAAAGAATTGAAAAACTGAAATACGAAACTCCAAATCACACTTCTACCCAGTATCTGGTGTCACTACTCACAGACTACTATAGAATACTGAAACAAGGGTCTAAAAGAAATACATATAACCATTTGTCCCGAACACATGGGACAACAAAATAAAGTAAGGATAGAGAAGACGTCGGGCCTGCGGACGCCTGCAAGCTACCTTGGTGTCTTGCGGATCTAAATGCTAACACCTACACCACTACTGCTACTGCGGTCCGAATCCTATATCTGCGCAAAAGAGCGCAGAGTGTATAATTAGCACAGCCGAACCCATGTGCTGGTAAGTGTCTGGCCTAACCCCGGCGAAGTAGTGACGAGGCTAGACAGGACTTATCACAATTAACCTGTATAGATATACGTGCAATAATAGGAAATACACGAATTTAAACAACTAAGAGGGACGGGAGCATGCTGTGGGGTACGACAGTTTAAATATAGAAATCATCGGGTAAGAAATGAAACCGTACAATAACAAATGATAAGGAAAACATAGGAAAGCCCTACATACAAAAACAATATACTTGATCCATACTCCGTTGCGGCGCGCAACCCGACCCTTCCGAAATTATATTTGTTAGTGCTGCAGCGTGCAACCCGACCCTTCCGATATTTATATTTGTTAGTGCTGCGGCGTGCAACCCGACCCTTCCGATATTTATATTTGTTAATGCTGCGGCGTGCAACCCGACCCTTCCGATATAATTCCTCACTCAACAGCATCCACAAAGGAGGCGAAGAAGGAATGAATAGTGGAAGAAATCCACGCAAGGGAATTAAACCCTCCCATTAGATCCCGTCAAGGGAGCAATATCAACAACTAAATTCAACAAAACATCACGGTAAGAAAATACCCAATAACTACACGTCCCGGCAAGGGAGGATACAATAAATAGTTTAATCCCGGCAAGGGAATAATCACAACACTTCCTCTCTTAATTACTTATTTCTCGAGTATCAATTTCTAGTCC
>MU708939.1:171693-187861 GCA_026770625.1 Nicotiana glauca | reverse complement strand
TGAACTCAACCAGAACTCGCACTTTGAGAACTTGGCATACAACTGGCTATCCTTCAGAGTCTGAAGAACCACTCTGAGGTGCTGCTCGTGCTCCTCCTGACTGCGGGAGTACATAAGAATATCATCAATGAAAAATATCACGAACAAGTCCAAATAAGGCTTGAACACTCAGTTCATCAACTCCATAAATGTTGTTGGCGCATTGGTCAAACCAAATGACATGACAAAAACTCATAATGCCCGTACCGAGTGCGAGATACTGTCTTAGGGACATCAGACTCCCTAATCCTCAGCTGATGATAGCCCGATCTCAAATTTATCGCTGATGATAGCCCGATCTCAAATCTATCTTGAAAACACCTTCGCACACTGCAACTGGTCAAAACAAATCATCAATCCTCGACAGTGGATACTTGTTCTTTATCGTCACCTTGTTCAACTACCGGTAATCAATGCACATCCTCATCGATCCATCCTTTTTTCTTCACAAATAGAACTGGCGCACCCCAAGGAGAAACACTAGGCCTGATGAAACCTTTCCCAAGCAAATCCTGCAATTGATCCTTTAGCTCCTTCAGCTCTGGCGAGGCCATACGATACAACGGAATAGAAATGGGTTGCGTGCCCGAAGCCAGATCAATACAAAAATCAATATCCCTGTCGGGCGGCATACCCGGCAGGTCTGAAGGGAAAACCTCTAGGAGCTCCCGAACAATAGGAACTGAGTCAATAGAAGGAACCTCTGCGCTGGAATCACGAGCATATGCCAAATAAGCTAAACACCCCCTTTCTGCCATGCGTCGAGCCTTAACATATGGAATAACACTGGCATGTCCTGGGGTCCCTCTCCACTCTAATTTGGGGTACATCTGGCAAGGCCAAGGTCACGATCCTGGCGTGACAATCCAAAATAGCATGTTACGGGGACAACCAATCCATCCCCAATATAATGTCAAAGTCCACCATATCTAACAGAAATAAATCAACACGGGTCTCAAGACCCTTCAACACAACAACACAGGAACGATGCACCCTGTTGACTACTATGGAGTCGCCCACCGGTATAGATGCATAAATAGGAATACCCAAAGCATCGCTGGGCATAATCAGGTAGGGTGAAAAATAGGATGACACATACGAATACATAGACCAAGGGTAAATTAGCACTGAAGTATCTCTAATACAAATCAGAATTGTACCTGTGATGTCTGCACCTGAAGACTCAGCCTCTGGCCTAACTGCTGGCTGGCCCCTACCTCTGGCGACCTGAAATCCATCTCTAAGACCTCTACCTCCACCTCTAACACCTCTTCCACCGCCCCTAGCTGGTTGGGCAGGCTGTGGAACCCCCGGTGCCTGAATCATAACGCGAGAACTCTGACACTCGAAACTGCCATAAACTCGAGGGCAATATCTGACAATGTGCCTCGGATCACCGCAAGCATGGCAAGACCTCGTCTGCTACGGCTGAGCACCCCTCAACCTCAGCAAACCCTCCGGTCACACTCATAACACCTACAAGAATGCTGCAGTTGATGGAACTGAGACTGACCCTGAGTGATAGGGGAAGCTGACTGAAAGGGCCTGGGAGCATGTCCTCTACCATAAGTACCTCTACCTCTAGATGAGGAACCACTGAATCTGCCTGCATGGCGAGGCCTCTTATCCGACCTACATCCGCCTCCCTGTGGCAGAACCACCTTAACTTCGCGGCCCATATTGGCCGCCTCCCGAAACGTGGCCTCACTCCCGACTTGAGCCGCTATGCCTGGCTGACCCACCACAGCTGGCTGAACCCCTGGGAGCAAACCTCCTCGAATGACGCTCTCCACTAAGCCCACCAATCTGACCAAAGCGTCCGGAAGAACTAGGGTGGCTATGAAACCCTCTGGGACCTGAGCTGGGCCCACTGGAGCTGCTGGTGCTGGAACCTCCTCATCGTAGTCAATATGAGGCTCCATCTCTGGTACTGCTGCCTGGGGCTGAGCTCTGCCCCTACCTCAGCCTTTGGCACGACATCGGCCTCTGCCCCTCGCAGGAGCTGCTGCTGGGGGCTCGGGCTGCTGCGTGGTAGAAGAAGAAGCATGTGTTCTCGCCATCTGCGAAAGAACAGAGTAGAAGGACAATCAATTTTTGAGAAACAGATTCCCACAACAAGAAAGAACAAAAGTGAAACGTTTCCTAACTTCATAGCCTCTTGGGATAAATACAGACGTCACCGTACCGATCCCTCAGACTCTACTAAGTTTGTCCGTGAGTAGCGAGACCCATGCAACCTAGAGCTCTGATACCAACTTGTCACGACCCGGATTTCCTACCATCGGGAGTCGTGATGGCGCCTACTGTCGGAGCTAGGCAAGCCGAACATTTAGAAACACATCACCGATTTCGTTTAAACAATATAGTAACAGAAACATTAAAATAAAGCGGAAGAATTTAAAAATATTTAAAGAACTGAAAAACTGAAATACGAAACTCCAAATTACACTTCTACCCAGTATCTGGTGTCAGTACTCACAGACTACTATAGAATACTGAAACAAGGGTCTGAAAGAAATACATATAACCGTTTGTCCCGAACACATGGGACAACAGAATAAAGTAAGGATAGAGAAGACGCCGGGCCTGCGGACGCCTGCAAGCTACCTTGGTGTCTCACGGATCTGAATGCAAAAACCTGCACCACTGCTGCTACTGCGGTCCGAATCCTGTATCTGCGCAAAAGAGCGCAGAGTGTAGAATCAGCACAACCGACCGCATATGCTGGTAAGTGTCTGGCCTAACCCCGGCGAAGTAATGACGAGGCTAGACAAGACTTATCACAATTAACCTGTACAGATATACGTGCAATAACAGGAAATACACGAATTTAAACAACTAAGATGGAGGGGAGCATGCTGTAGGGTACGACAGTTTAAATATAGAAATCATCGGGTAAGAAATGAAACCGTACAATAACAAATGATAAGGAAAACACAGGAAATCCCTACATACAAAAGCAATATACTTGATCCATACTCCGTTGCGGCGCGCAACCCGACCCTCCGATTTCATATTGGTTAGTGCTGCAACGTGCAACCCGACCCTTCCGAAATTATATTTGTTAGTGCTGCGGCATGCAACCCGACCCTTCCGATATTTATATTTGTTAGTGCTGCGGCGTGCAACTGGACCCTTCCGATATAATTCCTCACTCAACAGCATCCACAAAGGAGGCAAAGAAGTAATGAATAGTGGAAGAAATCCACGCAAGGGAATTAAACCCTCCCATTAGATCCCGTCAAGGGAGCAATATCAACAACTAAATTCAACAAAACATCACGGTAAGGAAATACCCAATAACTACACGTCCCGGTAAGGGAGGATACAATAAATACTTTAATCCCGGCAAGGGAATAATCACAACATTTCCTCTCTTAATTACTTATTTCTCGAGTATCAATTTCTAGTTTGAGCCAATGCTCCAAATGACAAACCAATCACAAACCTTCCTCAGCTATTCACGTTATATTAAGCTTATCAATTAATCAAGAAGGTGCATCACGAAATCCGAATCAATCACAATTAAGACTCACGGTCATGCTAGACTCAGGTGCATAGATGACCGTCACCATGCCTATACACCGACTTAACATAGCAAGTAACAAATAATATCCTGATCCTATTCCCTCAAGCCAAAGTTAGAACAAACACTTACCTCGGTCCGAAAATAGCAATCAAGCCTCTAACACCGCCTTTCCTCTAGAATACAACTCTGAAACAACAATATCTAGCCATAATTAGTTCAATATTATCAATAATGGCTTAAAACACAATTCCATAGCCTAGAAATGAATTTCCTATCATTCTTCCAAAAATACCAAAATCCGATACCGGGCCTACATGGTCCAAACTCGAGGCTCGGACCAAATTCCAATCACCCATAGCCCCACGAGTTCAAATATATAATTTGTTTTAAGATTCGACCCCAAATTGAGGTTGAATTGCCCAAAATCCCAAAAGCCCTAGTTCTACCCAAATCTCCCATTTTCTACCTTGAATTCATGCTTTAGGGCTAGGAAGTTAAAGATTAATGGAAGAAATTAAGAGGAAAAGGAGTTAAGGATAATTACCCAAGATATTATGGAGAAGAAGAGCTTTAAAAATCACCTAGGTGCTGTTGGAGAAGAGAGAGTTTGAGAAATGGGGTGAAAATCCCATAAGTGTTCTATTTTAGGCTTTTAAAAATAACTGGGCAAAATTTGTTCATCGCATTCTGGACCTCGAATTTCAACTCCGGCACATGCTCGAGTCCCATATTTTTCTACGGACCTCCCGGGACCATCACATCACGGGTTCGAGTCCATTTACCCAAAATGGTGACCAAAGTTAACTATATCAATATTAATATCATAATTATTCAAGTTTTTCACATAATTCACATATTTTAACATAAACACTTTTCGGCTTCGCGCTCGGATTGCGCACGCAAATCGAGACAACTAAAAATGAGGTTTTCAAGGCCTCGGAAGCATGGAAAAAGGGAGAAATACGGTGATGACCCTTTGGGTCGTCACAAAGAATGATCTAGGATTGGAATTTTGAGTAAATGACCTCGGAATAAGGATCTGAAGGTTCCAACAGGTTCGTAATTTTGGACTTGGGCGTATGCGCGGTTCGGGTTTTGGATAACCCGAGAGTGTTTTGGCGCCTATTGTGGAAGTTAGCATTTTAGAATAAATTTCATAAGTTTGGCTTGAATGAATTTCAGTGTTACCGATGTCCTTTTGGGTTTCTGAGATTGTGAATAGCTCCGTATGGTGATCCTGGAGTTGGGGGCACGATCGGAAGTGAATTCGGAGGTCCGTAGGTCATTTTGGAGCCATTTGGCTAAAGATAAAAATTTGGAGGTTTTTGAGAAGTTTAACCGGAAGTGGACTATTTGATATCGGTGTCGGAATCCGACTCCTAAAGTTGGAGTAGGCCTGTAATGTCAAATATGACTTGTGTGCAAACTTTGAGGTCAATCGAACGTCATTTGATAGGCTTAAACATCGGAAGTAGAAGTTTGAAATTTCGAAAGTTCATAAAGCGTGAATCGGGGTGTAATGTTTTAGCTTTGTTTGATATGATTTGAGGCCATGAGCAAGTCCGTAATGGGTTTTGGGATTAGTCGGTACGTTTGGTTGAGGTCCCGGGGCCTCGGGTGGATTCTAGCTGGCTAACAGGTCGAATTCGGAGTTTGAAGAAGGGCTGGAGTTGCTGCTTCTGGTATTTCCGCTTCTGTGGATATGGGACCACAGAAGCGAGGAAGAAGCCGCAGAAGCGGAAATATTTCCATAGAAGCGATAATTCCTGAGGCAGTGAGGATGTTTTAAAAATCAGATTTTGGCTATTTTCTCTCATATTTTCTTGGCTTGGGCGATTCTTGGAGGGGTTTCAAGAGAGGATCTTCATCATCAATGATAAGGTAAGTTATCCCTACCTATTTTGAGTTAAATACACCAACTATGTATGGATTTGAGCATTTAAATTAGTAGAAATTTGGAATTTTGGTAGAAAGACCTAGAAATTATATTCTTTGAATTTAGCCACGATTTCGGGGATAAAATTAAGAGAAAATTATATATTTGAGTTCGTGAGTTCATGGGTAATCTTTAACTTTGAAAAATTTTGGATTCCGGGCACGTGGGCCCGAGGGCATTTCGGTCAACTATTCGATCGAAATTAGGAGTTTCTATAAATTATACTGTAATGAATATTTGAACATATATTAATAGATTTGCGTAACCGTTGGCTAGTTTTGGAGCGTGGTGCATCAATTAGATCCTTCGGAGGGGCGTGCAATGCCGGTTATAGATCTTCGGAGCGAGGTGAGTCTCCTTTCTAAACTTTGTAAGAGTGAAATGTCCCCATAGGTGTAATAATTGATTATGTGCTCTTATTTGCGGGGGATACGTATGCACGAGGTGACGAGAGTCCGTGTGTAGCTACTATTATGCTATTGTTCGGTTAGTGTAGGACCCAAAAACATGCTATACTTTCAATATTTGTAATCTTATGGATAGTTGAATTCCTTAAACCACATCAAAATAGTAAATGAATTTCTAACAAGATCTAAACCTCATTTTCTTAAATTGTTAAAAGTGAATTAGCTTTCTTTGAATTATTGCCCCATGTTGGCTTCTTGATTGAATGTCTCTATGTGTTTATTTTGGAACGGGTCAAACGCCTCGGCAGATTAAATAGATGCATCTATAGGTATGTCGTCGACCCTCGGCAAGTGCTCAGTTTATTTCTGTTGGATCGGGTCGTCGCCTCGGCATGATATGCGCATGCTTGTATTGCTGTCTTGAACTTAATTAAGTTATTATTGCCTCTTCATGGCTTGAAAATATTTGGAAGATTTTGAAAAGGAATTTTGGAAATTTCCTATAAGCGAATCATGTTTATAGAAATCCATAATTTAATTTATTACTGACCTCATTATTAGACCACCAGTATGCATCGAAGTCGACTATCTCGTCTCTACTTCTTTGAGATTAGACGGAATACTCATTGAGTATACGTTGTTTAAGTACTCATACTATACTTCTGTGCATTTTTATTGCACAGGTATATGTATCTCTAGTAGCCTACTGGACGTAGCAGCGCGGATGATTCTGGGACTAGGTGAGTTGCCTTTTTCGAGGCGACCCGTAGCTAGTGTAGTCCCTTTCAGCATATTGTATTTATTTCCTGTCCACTGTATTTCAGACGGATGTTGTATTTTATTTCCCTATCAGTAGATGCTAATGCACTTGTGACACCGGGTTCTGGGAGGATTTTGAATTATTTAGTATTCAATCTTTTATCGACTTTATGTTCATTTTTGTAAAATTTTTATCATCTTATATTTAATGTATAAGAAAAACGATATCCGCAAATATTGAAACTGGAATTTAATTATGCATTCTTGGTTGGCTTACCTAACAGCAGTGTTCGCCGCCACAACGACCCTTAGTGGATTTTGGGTCGTGACACTCTTGTTGTATGTAATAATGACAAAAAATATAACTTTTAGCTTGTCTATAGTAGCAACAATTGTTAAATTAATTCATTCAACAAGAAAATTACTTACCTGATAGCTATTGTTGCACTTAAGTTGTGACATATGTTGGCTTCTGATAATACAATGGTCAATTTATAAGTTAGCAGCTGCCTAAATGATTTCTTCATATACTACATTAGATGTTGTATGATCGTCATTGCTATCAAATGTTGGCGGTCGGATCAACAATTTTACAGAATTCAAGTTTTTTTGCTTGAGATAAAGCAACATAAAGTTGACCGTGAGAAAAAACAGGCTCTCGTAAATAAATTCATGCAAAGTTTAACATCTGAGCTTGAGCATTATTTATAGTCATAGCAAAAAACAATCTAACAGGAAATTATGTTTTTTTTGAGAGGAATAGGTATTTTTTCATGTTGTGATGATAACAACGGTATTCTCGAAATAAATACATGTGTGTTTTTAAAATCCCCGTTTGCAATTTTAGCAGTTATAATATTCTTTTCAAAATTACAACATATAAGTCGTGTACCATTACATAAGCTTTCACACAGATTTAAATTTCGCAATAATATGACAGGACAATTTTTTTTCAAAGTTAATTTATATGGAGGTAAACCGGCAGGGTGTAGGCTATGCAAAAAATCTTCATATGGACTTTGATCATTTGTTTCACTAGTTTCATCGAATGCAACATAAGTCCTAGAATCACCCAATAATTAAGTAATGAGCATATTATTTATTTCATCAATGAAGTCATTTTTTTTGTCAGAATAACACAAGAAGTTGTAGAAGACATATCACAAGGAGATCCATAAAAATTTGGATAAGTTACTCTAAATAAAAGATTCAACGATTCTTTTTTACTAATAAAAGGAACAATGAAATAATTAGGGATTTCAATCTTACCTTTCCAATTTGTTTTTTCTTTTTCGCTTCCTATTTTCATCAAATATTCACAAAAAAGCAGGATCTATTCTCGCTCTCATATTTATTGATAATCGCAATTTTTCAAGTTGATTCCAAATGTCAGAACATAGCAAACATTCTTGTATGAAGGCCTCTTTTTTTTCCACTACGAACAACTGGAAGAGTTTGTCTGAAATCACCACCAAAAATAAAAACTTTTCCACCAAATAGTATCTTCGTATCCATTAGATCTTTCAAGAGTAAATCAAAAGCCTCTATCAATTATTTTTTAGCCATTGATACTTCATCCCATACGATTAATTTGGCATCTTGTATCAATAATGCAAGCGAACTTTGTTTACTAATATTACGTGAAAATTGTCCATCAATATCACTAGGAATTTTAATACGGGAGTGAGCAGTTTGGCCTCTGGAAAAAATTGAAGCTGCAATACCAGAGGTTGTTGTCGCTAACGCTACAAATTCTTTTGATCATATAGTAGCAAGTAATGCACAGTACAAAAAAAAAATTCTGTTCCTCCAGGACCATTTATTAAAAAAGCTCCAGGTTTATTTTTAAATATTCTATCAAGAATTATATTATATATATGCTTCTCGTTGTTCATTGTTCAATTTTGCTTCCAACAATAAATCTTCTTCTCTTATAATTATATTTCTTTAAAAATGAGAATCCTCAGCCTTTTTAGCAGCAGATGAAGCTGAATTTTTTTTAGGTACAAGTATAAATTCATTTTTGTCATGACACATTGAATGCAAAATATTATTAATATGGTTTAAAGTCATATGAAGAATCTATTTCTTGTTCAAATTAGGCATAATCTTAAAGTTTTCAGACATAGAATCTTTAAATTAGTCCCAAAATTCTTTCGGATTACCAGGATTATAATACACCAAAATATAGCAAATTAACATCTTAAACTATAAGGCATCTGATATCTTACAGCTTCTGACATAAAGTCAACCAAGTTATTGTCGCATTGTAATAATCCTTTTTTCTCTGCGGCTTCTCTAAATGCATTGCAACATTCTCTATTTACAGTAAGCAAATATTGATATGATTTTGGTCATCTAATATTCATTAATAAAAATCGAAGATAGTATCTTTTCTCCTCTGTAGGGTGACATGTCACAATACATCCAATAACAGTACCCCGTTGTCGACGTGTCCACATCCTATATTCTTTGGACCATACAAAATATTCTGGAAATTCCTTTTCGAGTAACTTTGGATTCTTAGCATCTTTGTTTTCTCTGTTCATCAAAAAGAATTCTGTCAGCATTATTTTTTTAATCACGGAATTACTTACAATTGTATTTATGGTCTGTGTGGTTTTCAAAGAGACAAATTGTTGTCCTTCTAGATGTAGCTAAAGATGGTAAACAGCTGGGCTCATTTCGCTTATGGGAAAACCAAATAAACGCCAAGATGCCTCCGGCAGCCAAACCCATCTAGCGGATTGATATTGTTTGGTCTCATCAATTTCAATATTTGGATCATCAATATGTACGAAAAAAGCAATTTTATCATGTCCCTTGCAAATATATTTATAAAGATATTGACAACTTTAATATCAGAACAAACTTCAGTATTAACATGACAATTAAATTTGCTCAGTAAATATGGATTGTAAGGAAACACACAGGAGGTATCAAGAAGTTGGCCTCTAATATTTACAACTTTACCGGTATTTCGCCTTTGATATATCGGATACCCATATTTTCCCTTTGATGTGTGATCAGCAAATTTCTTTGGATATTCAAACATACAATATCCTTTTTTATCTGTACAAGGATATTTTGGATTTAAGCTACCACAAGGTCCAAAAGATTCAAATTTAGTCCTAATATTCAAATTTGTAGTGGCAATAAAAAGAGGCATTGGCGGCAATAAAAATAGTCACTATATCATTTACCAGCCATTGATGTTTAGCCGCTGAAGCCAGGATCGACAAACCTTTTAGCGGCATTTCTCACAAAAGCTGGTAAAAAGGCCTGATTTATTGCCGTTAAATATCATTTTCTTTAACGACAATTATTTGCAGCAACTATGTTGGCCGCTAAATCCAATTTAAAACGGCTACTGATGCTCTTTTAGCATCTATTTTTATAACCGCTAAATTTAAAATAATTTCTACTAAAAGTACATACTTATAGCGGTAATTGATTTGTGGCAATTAGAATGGCTATAATATTTCTTTTGAAAAGGTATTAGTATAACCCTTTAGCACCCATTTTAATGGTTGATAAATTCAATAAAATTTCCGCTAAAACTCATCTTTAACAGTAATTATAATGCCGACAACATTCCCTATGAAAACGTCATAATTTGTCCTTTTATCGTTTATTTTTATAACTGGTATATCCTGTTAAATTGACATTAAAAGTCACAAGTTATAATAAAACTAGTTTCGCCACCATTAATAATAGCTACACATTCTTTCGAAATATGATCTAAATAATAAAACATATTAATATTGATTCATAAAAACATAATGTATGTTATTAAATCTTAACAGACAAAAATATGATGTAGTAATCCAAAATATTAATAACATATTAACATAAAAAATGAACTTATATTCTTTGAAGCAAATAACTAATGTCATTATATAACTAATCCTAACGAATAATAGTCTTCAAATAATTTCTGCAACGCTTCATCATATTGAAATCTTCCATCCGCTAAATTATGGATCATCATATTGTACGACTTGAAATTACAAAATAATTATGTTGAGGAGATGAAATATAATAGTCTTCAACTGAGATTTTTGTCGAGAAAAAGTATAAAATTTATATATCATCTCATACATGTTTGATTTAGAACGGCAATGCTTGATATAATATGTAAGTTACACTTTCTCGTGGTAAAATAAAGCAGCACACTTTCTCATAATTAACAGAAGAGCAACACTGAAGTGCTTAACCATATAACAAACTCAAACTACAACAAAGATAAACAATCGCCATATAGTTGAAGTTCTTAGCTTCACAATCACTAGTCTTTCAATGTTCTCAACTTCATAAGCAGAATTTGAAGGGATTTATAGGAATTTTATTGACCTTCTTAAGGCTCAAATTGTGTTGTTATTCTCACTAAAATAAGTTCAAACTCACTTCCCCCAGAGAATTGTTGAAGATCGTAAGCAATTTACATCTAAGCTTGGAGAATATATATTGCTACTTCTTTTTTTCATTTAATTTCTATTGATCTATATATTGAATCTCGAGTATAGTCTCCTTACTTTCTCAGTTTTTCCTAAGGTCGCCATCTTAATTTTACATTTCCTTCTTTGTTTTCTTAAAAGGATCTTAATCGTGTAATTCCAGATCTTCAGAAAAGGCATAAAAGCTTTCAAATGTTATGGTATTTCAACTAAATCATCTAATATGGAATATCAAGGCCACTATAAGCCCATAGGTAAATTTGTTTGGATTAACTTATATACAATATGGAAAATCCTACTACCATAAAATTTAGAAAGAAAAAAAAAAGTTAGGAGCTATGGATCTTGTTTTCATTTCTTGTAAGTCTAGATGAACTTGCGGAAAAACACATTTGATGTAGCTTCTATCAATGTGGTGGCATTATAAGGCTATAAATATAGTTGCAAGCTTCATGTGGCAAAAGTATATAAAGAGAACATTATAAAAAAGAGAAAAGTGAATCTAAAGGAATAATGATACTTCTGCTCCGAAGTCTTTGGAAAATGAGATTTTGCATCCCATAATGAGAGAATTTTCACGGTAAAGTATCAGAACTTTTCACCTAATAAAAGGTATGCTAAACATGCAATACCTACCAAAACATGATAAAAAAGGAAAGTGTGTTAGAGTTTTCAGCTGTTAACCATTTCACTTTTCCCATTTATTTTATGACAGAGGATTCTTCATAGATGAAAAAATTCTGCAGCAGATTTGTCTAATTAATTTCTTATTTTCGAACTATTTTTCTTTTTAATATTTTCTCAAGCTGTTGTATTTTACTCTCCAGTATGTAGTGATATTTTGGTACTCTAGTATTAATATAAAGTTGTCTGTTTATTAAGAAAAGTGAGCTAGACCAGTGAGTTAAGAATTGATTCATAGTTCTCCCAGGCCCCAAGAAAGAAATAAGGAAAGCTTTGATTTCACAGTATGATACTCAACCTGCTGGCTTAACATTATATAAAGCAGTCATGGCAATTATTAAAAATACCAAATTACTTATAAAATGAGAAATACAGAAGCTTTAACATAACAAAAAAGGCATACATAAGGGACTCAAGATATTACCATATTTCTTCATGCAACATCATTCTATGACAGAACTACCTTAGAACTATAGCCTTTAAAACATCAAAGCAACATATGCAATGGAAAAGCAAGCAAATGCCTTCAGTAGACAAATAATAAACTTGCCAGATATATAGAGGCCACACACTTTATTTGATTATGAAAACTCTAAAATTAATGTAATTTACTCACCCTTAGAGTAAGTACTTTGAATGCTAAACATGTCGCTTCCTATCGTGAACTCTCCTTGAAGAATTGCACTAAAATGCTTGATTATTTCCGCCAAGCTTGGTTGGGGTTTAAAGTATTCCAGCACGTACAATTTTAGTAGGTTTATAATTACACAATGAAAATACCTAATCAGATCATTCTTAAATGATATAAAACTGTAATATTTAAAAAAACTGAAGCAAGAGTAAATTTATTTTAGAAGAGTCAATATTAAGTACAATTAAGAGCTAGAGAGTCCCATTCAAAGTTCACAACAAAAAAAATTATCGTGAGAATAGAGAAGTTATAAATGTTGGTATAGAATTTACCCATGGCATAAATTTTGTAGGCTCCAAGATCCCCAAGGTTGATATAATGCCTTCTATTTCTGTACCGTCTCCTGTAAACATCAAACTCACCAATAAATCTAAACTTCAAAGAAGAAAAGGATAAATAGTTTTCTTTCTAAAATGTACCTGCAATAATAATGGCTTGGCATCTCCATTAAACAAGAACAGATGAATAATATCTTGAATTACCAATGCATGATTAGTTGAGTAGCTAAACTATTTATAGGTTTAATCATCTATTATATACTATTTATCATTGCATTTTATACATAACCGAATTTTATTCTTCCAAAGGGCTCTCTAATGTGAAAAGCAGTGGAGTCGATCTCAGGTTATCCACCACTATGCTATCAGAAGACCCTGCAGAAGTTAAAAATCCTAATAAACCCAATTTACAAAAAGAAAAAGTTTACACCAAAAAAAAAAAAAAATTGACAAAAGTCAACATTCTTTTTTTTCTAAACAATTTCCATGAGGTATCCCTAATCCACAACCCGAACTCCTTTTTTGAACTCAGGTGACTGAAGATTTTTCGCAAATTTTCCAATGTATACTAAGTTCTGCTCCAAAAACCTGTCAAGCAGAAATAAAAAAAATAGTACTAATTGTTTACCTCAAATTGGAAATGGATAAAAAAACTTATTACTCCAAAAGGGAATCCACAAATCAGTCAAATTCAAGATCATCGCAATATTGAAATCGAATAGAGTATTCTGATAGTTCAATAGGTTAAAATCCTAAAATCCTTAAGCTTACGACAAATTTTCAATATAAATCCAAAAGTTCAATAGTTTTGGATTTTGCCAAAATTGTATTTTTCTATTGTTATCTTGAGTTGGTGTGGCTGTGTCGCCGCTGCAATCACCATGTCCCCCTACTTTATATATGTTAGAAAGAGCGCGCGAAAGAGAGAAACAAGAAAGTCACAGACGAAGATAAAGGAAATTGGTGGTAAGTGAAGATGGCTCCACAGAGAATAAAGCAATTTTTCTAATTTTTCAAAGCCCTTTCTGAAGCATCTAAGAGTCTTAGGGTTTTGTGATTTTTTGGTAGTAATATGTTTTCCTATTGTTTTCTAATTGGAGAGAATGTAATTTCTTGTCCAAAAAAATTGGAGGAAAATATTTTTTTTTATAGGGAGAGAAAGTTAAAATGATAAAAAATTATTTCAATTCGTAATTTTTAGCGGAAATTTTTTTTTATTGTCAGTAAAAGAAAATCTTTTACTGGTTAATGGTCATATGCCGCTAATATTTCAGCTTAAATAATTCATTAGCGGCCATTGCCTTATTGCCGCTAAATAATTGCCGCCAAAAGCCTTTTTTGTACTAGTGTCATCTATCCATATTGCTGCTACTTCTGACGATGTTAGTAAGTTGTATGTTGTTTATTCTAAACCAGAGTCAGACTTCAGCGAAATATATAAGTTGGATAATTTAGAAATATTTGTTAACGATTACAAGAAAATGCAATATGGGTTCATTTTTAATGTGTCCATCAAAGTTCTGATAATTGATTCATTAAGTTTGTCAGAGAATGCCATTCGATTTGGTACCTCATTATTTGTATCATAGAAATACAGTTGTAGATTTTTAGCCGGTTGACTCGAGGGCACCAAGTCATTTATAAAATGATACATTTTTTCTTGAACTCTAAATGTATAAATACCCAATTTCTTCTCCCTAAATCTCAATCATATTTCACTCCAAGAGAAGTAAATGCGAACATATTATTATACATTCTAACATAAGTGCGAAAATGTTCACACTCATCAGAATTTCCTAAATAAAGGTTTAGCAATTCAGCAGGCATTCCATAGTGAATCAATTATACTGAACCACTGTCGCAATAAAATTTTGGTGGTTTATATTCAAATCTTTTGGCTCTACAAAATTCACAGTTTGATACAGGTTTGAGTCTAAAAGAGCTATTAGGCAATTCATTAGTGTTCCAAAGACCCAGTATTCTATTTTTACGACCTGTATATGTCACGACCCAAAATCCATCATGGGTCGCGATGGCGTCGGATACTGTTGTCAGGCAAGCCAACCAAATTACTTGATGATGTTCTAATTTTTAACAATCTTGAAAACTAAGACTTTCCTTCAATTTTTTTCATAAATAAAAAAATAACTGCTTCAATTTAAATTAAATAATAAAAAATTAATACAAAATATTTCAAAACCATCACAGAACCCGATGTCACATGTGCAAGACCATTTACTAAGAAGGAAATAAAAATACAACTACTGTCCGGAATACAATATTGGACAGAAAATAAATACAGAAAACTAAAGGAGACTTGGCTAGTTGCGGGTCGCCTCGAGAAGTGCAACCCACCTAAGTCTCCGTATCAACCATGCTGCTACGCCTAGTTGGCATCTAGAGATGCATGTTCCTGTACAACAAAAATACACATAAGTGTAGTATGAGTACGAAAACAACGTGTACTCAATGAGTATCCCGTCTAATCTCGAAGAAGCAGAGACGAGATGGTCGACTTTGACACTTACTAAAGGTCCAATAATAACATATTATTAATGCGAATAATCATGTAATAATAGTTCTTTCCCATGTATTATCACGGATATTCACCAATATTTCAACCAGATATGAACCTTAGTCCTCAGAGAAATTGCTAAGCAAAACATGCGCACGTAACACCGTGGGACGTACGGCCCGATCCAATATAAAAGTAAGTCGTGCACTGCCGGGGGTCGAACGACTCGAACCATAGATGTATATATTATCCTGCTCGCGCATGATTCCTGCGACGCGGTCACCATAAATAAACAAATAACATGCTCACGAATCATACATGTGACGCAGGTACACATAGAAGTACATGCTGAAATAGCCAATTAAGAATTTGTCGGGAAATGTTTATTCCAATAAAAGATAATTTCCTTTCATGATTTAAGAAAAATGAAGTTACTCCTTCTACGAATTCATTTACTGATTCAATGGGATTTAAGCAATTCAAGCTGTCAATAAGTTTACAGATAATCCACGTACATCATGCTTTTTGGTCCTAGACTACTCGGACAATAGCATAATAGTAGCTACGCACGGACTTTTGTCACCTCGTGCGTACGCAGCCCCAACTAATAGGAACACATAACCAATTAACTCACCTATGGGGACAATTCCCTCTTACAAGGTTAGAAAGAAGACTCACCTTGCTCCGAAGCCTATATTCCGATTCAAGAATGCGCTCAAACCTCCACATTCAAAGTCGAACGCTCCAAAACTAATCAAATAGAGTAAGAACTAGTCAATACAAGCTCAAACGTTCATATTTTAATCATTAAACCAATTTCTCATCCTAAATTCAAGGTTCCTAAAATTTACGCCACCCCCACCCCACCCCCAC
>MU708939.1:91602-149690 GCA_026770625.1 Nicotiana glauca | reverse complement strand
AGTGTTAAAATCCTATAGGCATGATATCTATGTGATTCAAAGTGTTAAAATCCTATAGGCATGATATCTAAGTGATTCAAATTGTTAAAATCCTATAGGCAGGATATCTAACTGATTCAAAGTGTTAAAAACCTATAGGCATGATATCTAAGTGATTCAAAGTGTTAAAATCCTATAGGCATGATATCTATCATTTAACATATGCAAGCAACTAAAACCCCTCCCATACCCTTTACTACTATACTCCCCAAGTTCTTTTACAAAGTTATTATTACAGAGCCAAAAGAAAAAAAAATACATCATAGCCCACATCTACATCCAAACTGCCTAATGCAATCTCAATATCCAATACATGTGTTTTACCAAATCCGGGTTCCAGATTCCAGGGCCTTCTCTTATTCAGAGTGTTTCAAAGTTCCAAGGAGCTTCAAGAGCCCAGGCAATGCTTACACTCTGAAGAATGAATTTTGTAACAGAGTAGTGCAATGTGTGGAATTACCAGCCCTCAGGCATCCAAGTTCAGGGGGAGCTGTAGGGTCCCTAAGCATGGCTTACCAAAGGAGGGTAGAACTTAAGAACTAGGAGTAAGTGCAAAGTGAGGGAGGAACCTCGGCAAGAGGTGGTCATACCCAGCCATGGCATAGACTGGCACACCTCTGACCTCTTGCTCAGATTCAAACAAATAAGAGCATACTCTTATAGAGTCAAACTCAGGTCTGAATGGTGATTAGGACACCAACAGACCCAAATTAAAAATCAGCACATAGATGGGAAATCGAATGGGAAAGCAATTGAGTAAAGACTCAGAAGAGTCTTAGTTCTGGATCATAGGCAGCAATTCAAAGTGCACCTACGATTTAGGACAATACTCACATACAAAGGGAATAGAGGGAAAGGGTTAAAAGCATAACATAAAGAGGCATAGCATGCTTGAAGATAATCACATAGTGCAGGAAAGCACAAGTAAACACACAAAGAAAGAAAGGGTAGAAGCAGAGAAGTTGAACATATAACAAGGGTACTATTTAACTAGGAAAACATACCAGTTGCAAGTTTAGAATAGCAGAATAGCAACAGCAAACAAACAGCCAGGCAGTCAACAGGAACAAACTCAAGAAGCTTCCACAAGTACTTAGGAATTCAGACAGTAGGATGTAAAGATCCAGAATGCTCAGTAGTGGTATAGAAAAATAGAGAGTAGTAATGGTAGTAATAAAGAATATTTCAAGACAGAGATGTGAATTCTGATTTTACTTTCAGTCAGAATTCGATGATGGAGTGAAGAGAGAAGTATGTATTTATAGTTGAAGTCAGGCAGGCAAGTAAGGAAAGAAAATAATCGAGTATCAATCAGAAAACAATCAGTAGAAGGGAATTCCTTTAATCAGGGAGTTCAAATTTGAACAGTAAAGGACTGGAGTTATTTAAGGAAAGGGAATCAAGTAGCATATCATGCACAGTATGCAAGTAAGGGGTAGATTCATAAGGGAAAGTTTAAAACACACGGTTTAAGTAAATAAGTCAAGAAGTAAATCAACTAGTACATAGTAAATCAGGCAATCAAAGATTCGAAATCAGTAATGAACTAAGTCAGAAAATAAGGGGATATGAAGGTTCAATTTAGACAAGGAAAGAATCAATCAAGTTCACACAATGTCAGTCTGAGATCAGTACCCAAAATCAAAGGTTGTTTGGAGAGGAAAAATCTACATATAAAGAGTGCATGAGTTTTAGAACATGCGAGGCTGGATTCAAAACAGAGAAAAGTGTCATGCAACCAAAATTAGTGAGTAGGGAACTATTAAGTAAGGAGAAACATCGAATGGCATGCAAAAAGTCAGATGAAAGGTCTTGCAAAGCTTAGCCAGAATCAGAATCACATAAAGAAACAAGGAGAGTTCGAAAATTAGGGTTTTCTAAATCAGATTAACTCAGAGAAGAGAAAGCAGACAAAATCACATACAAATGGTCTGAAAAACTCGATTGAAAACCCCCAAATTCTAGGGTTTTTGCTATTAATCGAGTGTTGAGATGAAAGCAAATAAATCAGGCAAGAATACGTTCAGAAAAATCCACAGGAACTAAAAAATATTTTACGAAAACATGGTGAAAGAAAATACAGTAAAAGAAACATATACAAAACATAGTAGAACAGGTAAAATTGAAGAAACCCTAAGTCGAAGAAGATGAACAGTTTTGAAAGAAAAATGTTGAAAGAGATTTAAGAAATCGTTTGAAAACCTTAAAATAAACATGGATCTAGAGCAGATCTAGAGAAAAATAGGAAAACCTCGGGAGGCTAGGGTTTCAGAAGAACCCTAGAAGTGAGAGAGGCCTGGAAAAAGGGTCTGCTATGAGTCGAATGAGTCAGAGTGGACTCATAGTGCTAAGATATGCCGGAGTTGTGCCGGAGATGGCCGTAACACTCGAATCAGCGGAGATCTGAGCGAAGAACTTTAAGCTCGAACTTTGAATCTTCGAGTAGCAGGGGTATGGGGGTACGTGAGGGTGAGTATAGGCTACCCAGGGCTTGGGATGCAATTGATTCCGGTGAAACAATGTGGAAACCAACGGAGTGGGGCTAGGGTTTCGGAGGGAGGCTAGAGAGAGTTTGAGGCGAAGGGATTCTAGGGGCGGCTGATTTGAGTAAATGAAGTAGGGTTTAGGGGTGTTGCGAAATTAAAAAGGAATGGGGAGATCGTGGCCGTTGTTCAAAATGATCAACGGCCTGGATTAAAACGGTGGCCGGGTGGGTTTGGAAAGGTAATTGGGTCATTTAATTGCGGTTAATTTGGGGTCAAATATGGTTATAATTGAAATGGAAATCGGCTAACCTTTGAATAGCCACTTTTCCCTTTTTTAATTAGTTAAAATAATTAAAAATAATTTTAAAACAAATTGAAAACACAGTACTAATTGATAACGTATAAAAATTAATTTAAAAATATCTGGAGCAATTTTATAATTATAAAATGGGGTTAATTATAACATACGCTATAATTGCAATTTTGAACAATTTAGCTTAAAAAATATTGAATAAATTTATAAAAAATATGCAAAAATAACCTTAATCATATTTGGTGTAAATATAATGATGGAAAATAACTGAATCACAAAATGGAAAATTTTGGAATAATTATTGAGGTTTTATACTGTTAAAATAGATAATAAATTAATTCTAAAAATTTTAAAAAAATTGGGAAAAACACTAAAACCTTTGGGGATGCTTATATATGCATATGAATGCTATTTGAAAGTATTTTTGGGGTATAGAAATACATAGGGAAAAATTGGGTATCAACAACCTTCTGTTACTTGATATGATTGATTTTGAGGTCATCCTGGGCATGGATTGGTTATCTCCATATCACGTTGTCCTTGATTGCCATGCAAAGACTGTTTCACTAGTGATGCCAGGATCGCCGAGGTTGGAATGGAAGGGTTCCATAGTTGATATGCCTAGCACTGTTATTTCTTTCCTGAAGGCTTAACACATGGTCGAGAAGGTATGTTCGAGACGTCACCGCAGAGTCTCTGACGATTGGTTTAGTGCCAATAGTCCGAGAGTTCGCCGATGTTTTTCCTTTTGATCTTCCTGGCATGCCTCTGGATCGTAACATTTATTTTTGCATTGATTTGGCTCCAGGCACTCGGCCTATATCCATTCCACCATACCGTATGTCTCCTAAGGAGTTGAAGAAGTTGAAGAAGTTGAAGGAGCAGCTGGAGGAGATATTAACGAAGGGGTTTGTCAGGCCCAGTGTATCGCCTTGGGGGTGTTCCAATGCTATTTGTGAAGAAGAAGGATGGGACCATGCGGATGTGCTGCCAGTTGAATAAGGTCACCGTCAAGAAGAAGTAACCGTTGCCTCGTATTAATGATTTGTTCAACCAGTTGCAGCGAGCTAGAGCATTCTCTAAGATTGACCTGAGGTTAGGGTATTATCAGCTGAAGATTCGAGACTCGGATGTTCCGTAGACTGCATTCAGGACTAAATATGGCCACTATATGTTTTTGGTGAAGTCATTCGGCTTGACTAATGCCACAACGGAATTTATGGATCTGATGAACCGGGTATTCAGACCTTATATTGATTCCTTTGTTATCGTCTTCATTGATGACATCATGATATACTCATGCAGCCTGGGGGAGCACGAGCAACATTTGAGAATGGTGCTTAAGACCTTGTGAGGACAGAAGCAATATGCTATGTTCTCCAAGTGTGAGTTTTGGCTTGAGTCAGTGGCATTCTTGGGGCATGTTGTGTCAGGAGAGGGTATTAAGGTGGATCCCAAAAAGATTGAGTCAGTTCAGAATTGGCCACGTCCTACTTCAGTGACCGAGATCAACAGTTTCCTAGGATTAGCAGGTTATTACTGGCGATTTGTGCAGGGCTTTTCATCCATTGCATCACCTTTGACCAGATTGACCAGAAGGGTGCCCCATTCCGTTGGTCCGACGATTGTGAGGAGAGCTTTCAGAAGCTCAAGAAGGCTTTGACTACGGCACCACTTCTTGTATTGCCATCCGGATCTGGGATGTATACGGTATATTGCGATGCTTCACGTGTTGGCTTGGGATGCGTATTAATGCAAGAGGGGTGAGTTATTGCGTATTCTTCGCGTCAGCTAAAGGTTAATGAGAAGAATTACCCTGTGCACGACCTAGAGTTGGCAGCGATTTTTCATGCTCTTAAGATATGGAGGCATTATTTGTAAGGGGTGTCATGTGAGGTTTACAACGATCATCGCAGCTTGCAGCATCTTTTCAAGTAGAGGGACCTTAATTTGAGACAGCGCAGGTGGCTTGATTTACTAAAGTATTATGACATTACCATTCTTTATCATCCGAGTAAGGCTAATGTGGTCGTAGATGCCTTGAGAAGAAAGGCGGAGAGTATGGGTAGCCTAGTATTCATTCCAGCAGAGGAGATGCCCCTAGCCTTGGACATTTAGTCCTTGGCTAACAGACTTGTGAGGTTGTACATTTCAGAGCCCAACCGAGTTCTAGCGTGTGTGGTCTCTCAGTCTTCATTATTAGGGCAGATCAAGGCCCGGTAGTTCGATGATCCACATTTGGTAGTTCTCAGAGAGACGGTACTTTAGGGAGGTGCCAAAGAGGTTTCCATCGGCAAGGATGGTGTGTTTCGGCTTCATGGCCATCTATCTGTTCCTAGCATTGACGGTTTGAGAGAGAGGACACACAGTTCGAGGTATTCCATTCCTCCGGGTGCCACGAAGATGTATCGTGACTTGAGGAAGCATTATTGGTGGCGGAGAATGAATAAGGACATCGTGGAGTATGTAGCTAGATGTTTGAATTGCCAACAGGTCAAGAGCTTAGTACAGCAATCCATCCTCAGACCGACAGGCAGTCGGAGTAGACAATTCAAATTTTAGAGGATATGCTTAGAGCATGTGTGATTGACTTTGGAGGGCAGTGGGATCAGTTCTTGCCTTTAGTAAAGTTTGCATACAACAATAGCTATCGGTCCAACATAGAGATGGCCCCGTATAAGGCTTTATATGGTCGACGTTGTCGTTCTCCTCTCGGTTGGTTTGAGCCTGGTGAGGCTAAGTTACTTGGTACAAATCTGGTACAGGATGCCTTGGATAAGGTAAAGTTGATTTAGGAGAGGCTCCACATAGATCATTCTAGACAGAAGAGTTACGCCGATCAGAAGGCGCATGATGTATCATTCATGATTTCCGAGAAGGTTCTCTTGAAAGTCTAGCCAATGAAAGGCATTATGAGGTTTGGGAAGAAGGGAAAGCTAAGCCCCAGTTTTCTTGGACCCTTTGAGGTGTTGCGGCGAGTTGGGGAGGTTTCCTATGAGCTTGCTTTACCCCCCAGTTTATCGGGAGTTCATCCAGTTTTTCATGTTTTGATGATTCGGAAGTACCATGCCGACCTGTCCCATGTGTTGGACTTCAGTACTATTCGGTTAGATGAGAGTTTGGGCTATGAAGAGGAGCCAGTTGCCATCATTGATAGACATGACCGCCAGTTGACATCCAAGAGGCTTTCTACAGTGAGGGTCCAGTGGAGGGGCCAACCGCTCGAGGAGGCAACCTGGGAGTCCGAGGAGGACATGCGGAGCAGATATCCCCACTTATTCAGCAGACCAGGTACTTTTCTATGTCTGTTCGAGGACGAAGGATTGTTTAAGAGGTGGACAAAGTAATGACCCGACTGGTAGTTTTTCATTTTAGAACCTCGTTCCCTTAAATAAAACTTCCAAGCGCTTGCTTTAGCTAATTTATAACTTGCGGGGACGGTTGGTTCGGGGGTTGGAATATTTTTGAGTAAAATATGTCCATTTACTTCTTTAAAATTTTCTTAAAAGACCAAGTTTGACTTCCGTCAACTTTTTTGGAAAACAGACACGGTTTCATGATTTGACAATGCTGGAGGGTCCATGGGAAAATATGGGATCTGGGCGTATGACCAGAATCGAATTCCGAGGTTCATAGCCTGAGTAATGAATTTTTATTTAAAATTGTTCAATTGAAGTTTTAAAAAATTAGAGAAACTAAGTAATCCTCTATTCACTAGGTATCGGGCTCGGATTTTGTTCCAAATCTTGGTAACAGTCCGAAATGTTGTTTAAGAATTTCCCGTAATGATTGGTGCAAATCAAAGTAGTTTAAGGGCGTTTTGACCCGTTAGAGGAAAATTTTTGATCCATATGGTTTTAGGGGGTTGCAAGATTTAGCGTTGATTTGAGTGTTCTGAGGGTTTGAGTAGGTCCGCCTCGTGATTTCAGACATGTCGGTATGTTCAGGCGGGTCTTGGGAGCCCCAAGCGTCAAGCGAGTGAGGTTCGAGCGAAGTAGGAAAATTGAGGAATAGCTGAAGGTTGTTGCTTCTATCATAACTGCATTGGCGGTTCTAGGACCGCAGATGCGGTCAATCGATCGCAGAAGCGACCAAGGGCCAGGCCAAGGGAAACCGCAGAAACGACTCTAAAATTGTAGAAGCGGTTCCGCAAAAGCGGTTCCCAGACTGCAGAAGCGGCCCAGTCACCTTAGGCCCACACCGCAGAAGCAGCCCAGCTTCCACAGAAACGGTCCAGGCATTTTGAGCCAGGTTCGCAGAAGCAATTCCATTTCCGTAGAGGCGGTTTCCGTAGAAGCGGTCAGTGCACCGCAGAAGCGGAAATCGCTGGGGTAGTGAGTTTATTTAATTCGAACTCAAAGACCATTTATTTCATTTTCTACACCACTTAGGCGATTTGGGAGCTTTCAAGGAGAGGATTTCAACATAGCACTTCAAGGTAAGTTACTTCCAATCATTATTAGTTTAGATACATGTATATTAAATTGATTAAACACTAAAAATTTGGTAAAATCAAAGGGATAGAGCTAGACCTCGGGTTTTAATAAAACTAAGTTTTAATCATGAAATTTGTTACGAAATGGACTAGAAATCATATATTATTGATCCTTAGGTTGTAGAGAACAATTTCCTTTGAAAAATCTCGGAATCCGGGCACGTGGGCCTGGGGTCGAAATTTAGGAAACGTGTAGAAAAGGTTGGGAAATTACTTAAATAGTTAGAATTCGACCTTATAAGACTTTATTGACTAGTTCTTACTTCATTTAACTTGTTTGTGATCGTTCGGCTCCGAATTAAGGACTTGGGCTTGTTTCTGATATTGGAAGTGCGCTTTGGAGCGAGGTGAGTCTCCTTTCTAACCTTGTAAGAGGGAATTGTCCGCATAGGACTAAAATTTGAGTAATTGTTGCTAAATGCAGGTCTACGCACGGGCTAGGTGACGAGAGTCCTTGTGTAGCTACTACTATGTTAATTGTCCGGGTAGCTTAGGACCCACACTATGCTTATTTTATATAAATCTCTATATTATCTTGTTAATACGGACACCTAGGATATGCTAGAGACTTAAAAAGGGAATAAGAACGTACTTGTATAATTGTCGAAGTTTTGCTTGGTATTAATGACTATTGATGCGCCTTGTGTTAATACTTGATATTTCGTATTATTTGTGGATCGGGCCGATCGCCTCGGTATGAATAGATGCATCTATAGGCACGCCGTCGACCCTCGGCAAGTGCATAGTTTATTTTTATTTGATCGGGCCTTCACCTCGACATATTTGCGTATGCTATTGTTGCTTGCCTGGGAGTTTTTAAGTATTGATATTGCCTTTCATGGCCCGACATAAATTGATAAATATAAAAAAAGTAAATGGTTAGCTGGAGATATAGTGGGGAGTAGGACTTTTATGTCTTGTTATAAATTGTTGCTTATTAGTGTTTCGTCATGGTTTGTATAATCACCTCAATATATTATTTGACCCTAGTGAGTATCATGTCGACCTCTCGTCTCTACTTCTTCGAGATTAGACCGGATACTCACTGGGTACATATTGTTTATGTACTCATACTACGCTTCTGTACTTAATTGTACAAGATTTGAGGCAGATACATCTAGTTACCAGTCCGGTGCGCGCCCTTGAGTTGGTGACAGAGACTTCCACGGTGAGCTGCTTCCTTCCTATGGCGCCCAACAGCCGGATGGGGTCTTCCTTTACTTTTTCTGTCTTTCTTTATCTCAAACAGTAGGATAGAGATATTCTTTTGTGTATTCTACTAAATGCCCATACTTGTGACACCAGGTCCTGCCACACACTTTGGGGTTGTATAATTATGTTATTTATCTTATCTATCATTTTCGGGTTTCGAATCCAAATTCGGATAATTATTTCTCTTAAATTCCGCTAAAATTAACATAAGGAAATGGAAATGTTCCGCATTGGCTTACATGGCAACGGTGTCGGGCGCCATCATGACCTATATTGGAAATGGGTCGTGACAGTATAGATACTCGTCGCCATGCCTATACGTCGTACTCAACAAGAAGCAAATAGCAAATAAGACTCAACTCCTAATCCCTCAAGCTAGGGTTAGAACAAACACTAACCTCGATGCCTTGAAATCAAATCAAGCCTTAATTATAGCTTTATCCCTTGATTCCACAGCCAATACGCTTGTATTTAATCACAAATTACTTAAATTACATTAATAAATAATAAATGAATCAACCCCAATGAATGAAAATGAGTTTTTCAAAGTTTTACCCAAAAAGTCAAAAATTGCCCTCGGGCCCACGTGGTTAAAAGCCGATGTTCGAACCAAAACCCGATTACTCGTTCCTCCACGAAGTCAAATATATAATTTGTTTTGAAATCAAACCTCAAATTGAGGTCCAAATCCCCAATTTTTGAAAGATCTAGGTTCTACCAAGATACCCAATTTCCCCCATGAAAATCTTTGATTTTGGGTAGAAATCATGTTAAAAGAAGTTAATGATTGAAAGAAATGAATGAAAACAAAATTACAATTGATATGGAAGAATACTTGTTCTTGGAAAATCACCTAAGTGTGTTTGGGTTTGAGAAAATATGAAAAATGAGGTTCAAAATCGTTTAAGTGTAAAATTGCAGGTCTCAGATGTGGGAATTGCGAATAGGGATTCGCAATTGCGAACCCCGACCTTTGCAGATATGGGAAATGCGAAACAAGGCTCGCATTTGCAAACCCTTCAGGAAAATAGGACCTTTGCCTTTGCGATGAAAATGTCTCATTTGCGAAGAAGGCTGCCCAGGCCAATTCTCGCAGTTGCTATGCAAGGCTCGCATTTGTGAGCTCACATTTGCGAGGCTGGCTTCGCAAATGCGAAGCCTGCAAATCAAAAACACACCAGCTATTTTTCAAAGTTAAAAATGCACCTGGGGCCTATCCAAAACTCACCCGAGCCCTCGGGGCTCCAAACCAAATATACACACAACCTCAAAAACATCCTATGTACTTATTTATGCGATCGAATAGCCAAAATAACATCATAAACATCGAATTAAACTTCAAAATCCAAGAATTCTTTCAAACTCCATAAAAAATCAAATTTTCCAATTTAGATCCGAATTACGTCAAATGATATCCGTTTTCAACAAAATTTCACGGGAATGACTTAAAACATATATATGACCTGTACCGGGCGCCGGAACCAAAATACGGGCCCGATACCAACACGTTCTAATCAAATATCATTTCAATTTGCCTTAACAATTTTAGAAAAATAATTTCCCTTAAAATTCATTTCTCACGCTCGGGACCTCGATATTCGATTCCGGGTATACACCCGAGTCCCATATTTTTCTACGGACCTTTCAGGACCGTCAAATCACGGGACCATTTCCGTTTACCCGAAAAGTTGACCGAGGTCAAATTTATTTATTTTAATATCAAAACTTACCATTTTTCACAAAATTTCATATTTAAGCTTTCCGTTTACACGCCCAGACTGTGCACGCAAATTGAGGTGACTCTAAATGAGGTTTTCAATGCCTCGGAAGCACAGAATTAATTAAAAATGGGTGATAACCCCTTTGGGTCGTCACATTCTCCACCTCTAAAACAACTGTTCATCCTCGAGCGGACAGAAGAAAGAAGTACCTGAGTCTGGGAAAAGATGAGGATAACAGCTCCGCATATCAGACTCGGACTCCCAGGGGATGCCTCAGGAGGCTGACCTTTCACTGAACATGAACAGAAGGAAAACTCTTTGATCTCAACTAACTAACCTGCCGGTCTAGAATAGCCATCGGTTCCTCCTCAAAAGACAAGTCCTTGTCTAACTTGACGGTGCTGAAATCTAACACGTGGGCTGGATAACTGTGATACCTCCGAAGCATGGACACATGAAACACTGGATGTACGACTGATAAGCTTGGCAGCAAAGCAAGTCTATAAGCCACCTCTCCCACTCGATCAAGAATCTCAAACAAACCAATGAAGCTAGGGCTAAGCTTGCCCTTCTTCCCAAACCTCATTACGCCCTTCATAGGCGAAACTCAGAGCAATACCCGCTCATGAACCATAAAAGCCACATCTCGAACCTTGTGGTCTGCATATCTCTTTTGCCTGGACTGAGCAGAACAAAGCTTATCCTGAATGATCCTGACCTTGTCCAAGGCCTCCTGAACTAGATCCGTACCCAACAACTAAGCCTCTCCCGACTCAAACCATCCAACCGGAGATCGACATCGTTTACCATATAAAGCCTCATAAGGAGACATCTGGATACTTGACTGGTAGCTATTGTTGTAGGCAAATTATGCTAAAGACAAGAATTGATCCCACGAACCTCCAAAGTCAATAACACATGCTCAGAGCATATCCTCCAAAATTTGAATAGTCCGCTAAGACTGGCCGTCCGTCTGGGGATGAAATGCTATGCTCTGCTCAACCCGTGTGCCCAACTCTCGCTGAACTACTCTCCAAAAGCTTGAGGTAAACTGGGTACCCCGGTCCGAAATAATACACGGGCACACCATGAAGGCGAACAATCTCCCGATTATAGATCTCAACAAACCTCTCGGAAGAATGGGAGACTGCCACAGGAATGAAATACGCTAACTTGGTCAACCTATGAAAAATGACCCATACTACATTAAACTTCTTCCGAGTCAGCGGAAGTCCAGTAACAAAGTCGATAGTGATCCCCTCCCACTTCCACTCGGGATGCTCAATCCTCTGAAATAAGCCACCAGGTCTCTGATGCTCGTAATTAACCTGTTGACAATTCAAACAACGAGACACATATGCTACGATATCCTTCTTCATTCTACGCCACCAATAATGCTACCGCAAATCCTAATACATCTTTGCGGCGCCCGGATGAATAGAGTACCGGGAGCTTTGGGCCTCTTCTAATATCAACTCTCAAAGTCCATCCTAATTAGGAACACATACTCGACCCTGCAATCTCAAAACTCCATCATCATCTACGGTAACCTGCCTTGCACCTCCGCATAGCACCGTGTCTCTAAGGACACACAAATGGGGATCATCATACTGCCGATCACATATATGCTCTAATAATGAAGAACGAGCAACCTTGCAAGCTAACACATGCACGAACTGATTGGCTAAAGCCTGAACATCCAAAGCAAGCGGCCTCTCACTGACTGGAATATAAGCAAGACTGCCCATACTGGCTGACTTCCTGCTCAAAGTATTGACCACCATATTGGCCTTTCCCGGGTGATATAAGATAGTGATATCATAATCCTTCAACAACTTCAACCACCTTCTCTACCTCGAATTCAACTCCTTTTCCTTGAACATGTATTGAAGTCTCTTGTGATCTATGAACACCTTACATACCGTGCCATACAGATAATGCCTCCAAATCTTCAATGCGTGAACTATGGCTACCAACTCCAAATCAAGAATCAGATAGTTCTTTTCATGAATCTTTAACTGCCTCAAAGCGTAGGCAATAACTTTTCCATCCTGCATCAACACTGCTCCAAGTCCAAAACGGGAAGCATCACAATAGACCGTATAAAGCCCTGAACCTGTGGGCAAAACTAACACCGGTGCTGTAGTCAGATCTGTCTTGAGCTTTTGAAAGCTTGACTTACACTCATCCGACCATCTGAGCTGGGCACCCTTCTAGGTCAATCTGGTCATCGGGGCTGCAATAGATGAAAACCCCTCAACGAACCGTCGATAGTAACCTACCAACCCCGAGAAACTCCGAATCTCTGTAACTGATGCTAGTCTAGGTCAGTTCTTGAGTGCCTCGATCTTCTTTGCATCTACCTGAGTACCCTCTACTGAAACAACATGACCCATAAATGCAACTGAACCCAACCAGAATTCACACTTTGAGAACTTTACATACAACTGACTATCCCTCAGAGTCTGAAGAATCACTCTAAGGTGTTGCTCGTGCTCCTCCTGGCTGCGGGAATATATCAATATATCATCAATAAAACCTATCACCAATGAATCCAAATAAGGCTTGAACACTTGGTTCATCAAGTCCATGAAAGCTGCTAGGGCATTTGTCAACCCGAATAACATAACCAAGAACTCATAATAGCCGTACCGAGTGTGGAAGGCTGTCTTGGGGACATCAGATTACCTAAACCTCAACTGATGGTAGCTAGATCGAATGTCAAACTTGGAAAATACCCTGGCACCCTGAAACTGGTCGAACAAATCATCAATCCTTGACAGTAGATACTTATTCTTGATTGTTACCTTATTCAATTGACGACAATCAATACACATTCTCATTGACCCATCATTCTTCTTGACAAATATCAACGACGTACCCCAAGGTGAGACACTGGGTCTAATGAAACCTTTCTCAAGCAAATCATGTAATTGTTCCTTTAGCTCTTTCAACTCCGACGGGGCCATACGATATGGTGGGATAGAAATAGGCCAAGTGCACGATACCAGATCAATGCAGAAATCAATATCCCTGTCGGGTTGCATACCCGGCAGGTCTAAAGGAAAAACATCAGGGAACTCACAAACAACGGGCACAGAATCAATAGAGGGAACCTCAGCACTGGAATCACAAACATAGGCTAAATAGACCAAATAGCCATTCTCGACCATACACCGAGCCTTAACATACGATATAACACTACAGGTAGAATGACCAAAAGTCCCTCTCCACTCTAAACGAGGCATACCCAGTAAAGCTATGGTCAAAGTCTTGACATGGTAGTCCAAGATAACATGGTAGGCTGATAACCAGTCTACCCCAATATAATATCAAAGTCAACCATGTCTAAAAGTAACAAATCTACACGAGTCTCAACACCCCAAATCACCACAACACAAGAACGATGGACTTGATCGACCACATAGAGTCACCAATCGGTGCAAACACACAAACAGGAATACCCAATGCATCACTAGGCATGACCAAATATGGGGCAAAATAAGATGACAAATACGAATACGTAGACCCCGGATCAAATAACACTGAAGCATCTCTATCACAAACCAGAACCGTACTTGTAATAACTGCATCTGAAGCCTCAGCCTCGGGCATTGCCTGAAGAGCATAACATAGGGGCTGGGCCCCACCACTCTAATCTACCTCTCTGGGACGGCCTGCTGCTAGCTGGCCCTCACCTCCGGCGGTCTGAGCTCCACCTGTAGCACCTCTACCCCCACCTTTAGCTGGCTGGGTGGGCTGTGGAACACCTAGTGCCTTTACTATGGTTCTAGAACTCTGATGTTGAGAGACAATAGGTGCTCGAGGGTGATACCTAGCAATATGCCTTGTGTCGCCACAAGTAAAACAATTTCTCAGCTACTGGGGTTGACGACCCTTGAAACTCTGAAGTGGTGGTGCACTAATAGGTGCTGGTGGTGCACTGAAGGACTGTTGATCGAAATATTGCATCTGAGGACCACGGCTACCAGAAGCACCGTGAGAAACCTGAGGGTTGTCTGGAAGGACCTAGAAGGATGATCCCTATCATACGAATCTCTGCCTCCAAACGAGGCACCACTGAATCTGCCTGACTGATGGGGTCTCTTGTCTGCCCTATGACCACCCCCTTGTGACAATACCATCTCAATCCTCTGAGCCACATTGGACGCCTCCTGAAAGGATATCTCGCTCCCAGCCTTTGTAGCCATCTGGAGACAAAGAGGCTAAATGAGTCCATCAATAAACCATTTCATTCTCTCCCTCTCGGTGGGAAGTATAATAATTGGTGAGCCAAATGAATAAATTTGGTCTCGTACTGGGTGACTATCATGGATCCCTGCTGGAGGCGCTCGAACTGCCTCCGATAGGCCTCTCACTGTGTAATAAGGAGAAACTTCTCTAGAAAAAGATATGTGAACTGCTCCAGGCCAAATATACACAGAACCTCAAAACATCCTACAGACTTATTTGTGCGATCAAATCGCCAAAATAACATCATAAACATCGAATTAAACCTCAAAATCCAAGAATTCTTTCAAACTTCATAAAACACCAAATTTTCCAATTTAGTTCCGAATCACGTCAAACGAAGTCCATTTTCAATCAAATTTTACAGAAATGACTTAAAACATATATATGACCTGTACTGGGTGCCGAAACCAAAATACGGCCCGATACCTACACGTTCTAATCAAATATCATTTCAATTTGCCTTAACAATTTTAAAAAAACAATTTCCCTTAAAAATTTATTTCTCGGGCTCGGGACATCGGAATTCAATTCTGGGCATACGCCCAAGTCCCATATTTTCCTACGGACCCTTCGGTACCCTCAAATCATGGGTCCGAGTTCGTTTACCCAAAAAGTTGACCGAGGTCAAATTTATTCATTTTAATATCAAAACATGGCATTTTGCAAAGAATTTCATAGTTAAGCTTTTTGGTTATGCACCCGAACTACGCACACAAATTGAGGCGACTATAAATGAGGTTTTCAAGGCCTCAAAAGCATATAATTAATTAAAAACAGGTGATGACCCCTTTGGGTCATCACACTTTTTAAGAAAATGTAAGGCCCCGTGAAATCCCTACTCAAAAACCCGGATCCCGTGCTGCCAAATTAGGATCATGTGTTAGAAATTAGTAAATATGCTTCACGGCACGGACCTTCTTGGATTGAATAATGCATTAAAAAGTCTAGAATCAATTTTCAGAAAAATGCAAGAAATGCGGTCGCATAATAGAAATGCAAACCGCATAGTCGTCGCATTTTCTCCTTTGAATTTTGTGAGTGCCAGTTGTGCGGTGCACTTTGCGATCGCAGAACGTGAATGCGGACCGCATTATTACCGCAAACTGAGTCAGAACGTATGGTTTTTCGGAGGCATTTTGCGGTCCATTATGCGGACCATATGTTCATTCTGCGATCGCAACTATTTTACTCGGGGCTCCAATTTTCCAATTTTTAACTCGACCTCCCTATCGATATATTCGGCATTAAGGCTCATTCTAAGCAGATATTCTGAGATTTTTAGAGAGAGAAAGAGGGTCTTAGAGGTGGAAAGTGCCCCCCATCAAATTCTCCTTAGAATCTTGCTACATCCTTGAAATTAATCAAGTGAAAGCTCCTGAATCTTCATCCCAAGAGGTAAGGCTCCATCACCTCAGCTCATATTTGTATACTTAGCCATATGGGTTCATTAGGGAAGTAATTCACGGGTATGAGAATGAATCTCTTGCATGCATACCACCATAGAGTATTGGAAAGTAGTAAAATTAAAAAGGAGGCAATTGGGGTATAAAATGATAGAAATTCATCACAAAAAGGGGCTAAGATCACAATCCACCTTTAGTGTTTGACGATATGCTCGAACCAAGCTAGAACTTCAGTTTAGTCTCTAATTCTCAATTTAATTTGAAATTCTTGCTCAATAGATTGAAGCGCTAAGAGTTCCGAAAATTTGTGAAAGAGTAAGGAACAACTTTATTGAGGTATGTATGGCTAAAACCCCTTTTTATTAGAAATTGAGCTCCATTGTCATTGCGAAGGTATGGTAAGAGTTAAATTGGCTAGAGTATTGATTGTCATTGCGCATTAATTGAATTGCATATAACTATATATATTCGTGAAGGATGTGCCTCAATGTGATGTTGATAATTAGAGAATGATGAAAAGTATAATTATGTGTTAAATTACTTGGGCTATAAGCCGACATTGAAATAAAGAACTATTCATGCTAGCTATGTGCTCATTTATCTGTGATTTGTAACTTGAATTATCCTTGATATGTATGGGATAGATATCTGAAGGTGTTGACTTATGAGAATTGAGTGATACCTCCAATGAGGTGACCTAGCCGGTCGGGTTGTGATAGGACACCATGCCACACACATGGTGATAATGTGCCAATATTGGATTCCGGATAAGGGAAGTGAAATATTGATTGTGAGTAATACCTCCAATGAGGTGACCTAGCCGGTCGGGTTGTGACCGGACTCCGCTCGAGATGGCGGTGGTGATGAGAACAGTGGTAAACACGTGAAAGAATTGCCCTAATCTGTGTTGTGGAAATTGTATGAAGAATTATATGAATTGTTTCTTTGATTTTTCCCGTATTAATTGCTTGTATCTATTTGATAGTTCTTTCTAGTAAAATGGTGTTCAGTTATACATACCAGTACAATTCAAATGTACTGACGTCCCTTTTGCCGGGGGCGCTACATTCATGTTATGATTGTAGGTGGCTCCATAGCAGACAGTGTCGACCGTGTGTAGTAGAGCGTTCATCTACTCGAAGTCTCGGTAAGCCCCTTATTCTTCCATGGGGCTATAGGGCATATCTTTTGTTATTACAGCTTTTCACTTTTGAGGTATAGCCGGGGCCTTATTGCCGGCATAGTCGTGCTTATCTGTTGTATCCTTAGAGTCTCCAAAGACACTAGTGTGGGTTATGTACGGAGGTTCTGGGAGTCCACTATATGTATATGTTGTGATCCTAAACTTGTGATATCCTTAAGCCGTAACTCTAATAGAATCCATGAAGCTAGCTTATGAACGGTAAATTTTTATGATATGAAATGAACTAGTAATGTGGTATACACCGTGTATTATCATTCAAATTAATCAAAGGCATGAGTTCCGCATTCATATTGAGTTGGGGTAGAAAGTGTTCGGTAAAGCTTGCTCAGTCGGGTTCACTTGATTGAGCGCCGGTTGCGCCTCCTGAGGTTAGGGCGTGACAAACTTGGTATCAGAGCCTAAGGTTTTGAAAGTGTCCTAGGATGTCTTGGATCCGTGTCTAGTAGAGTCCTACTTATCAGTGTGAAGTCGACCACATCTATAAGTTAGAGGCTATTCGGACAATTAGGAATTTCACCCTTCTTTGACATTCTGGATCGTGCGGTGAAACTGTTTACTTCCTAATCGGTGTATTGTTCAACATTTCAGTAAATGGCACCTAAGAAGAAGGCAAGAACTGGCCAAGAAGCCAATGCCACCCCAGGAGTGCTTGATGAGTCACTGATTGATGTTGTGGGTGGGGTTTGCCGCCCTGCTATTGCCCTGTCGGATCCTCCTATTCCAGAACAAACTACCTCAGTCCCTACAACTACGGAGGGCACCACTATACCTCATGTTGATGCTCCTCTCCTGCCTCCAGTCCCAACTTCCGGTTCTAGCATTTCTGATGGGGATCTTAGGGGAGCTATTCAAATGTTTGCTCAGTTAGTGGCCTCTCAGGCTCAAAGGTCAAATATTGTACCTAGTTCATCCAACCAGCCAGGGGATTCTACTAGTTCCAGGGTAAACCGATTCCTTTAGTTAGACCCTCCAGTATTCACAGGTGCCAATTCAGAAGAAGACCCTCAGGACTTTATTGATGAGATGCACAAGACCCTCAGAGTGATGCGAGCGACTGAGACAGAGGGAGTGGATTTGGCTACCTACCGTTTGAAAGGGGTGGCCTATTCATGGTTTGAGTTATGGGAGGACTCTCGAGATGAGGGGCGCCCTCCAGCGAGGTGGAGTGAGTTTGTCGATGCTTTCATTGATCATTCTTGCCCGCTGAGACAAGGGCAGCCCGGGCAGCAGAATTTGAAAATCTGAGGCAAGGTGACAGAAGTGTATGGGAGTACCACATGGAGTTTGCCTGCTTGTCCAAGTATGTTATTCACATGTTGCCCACCATGGAGGCTAGGGTGCGTCGGTTTGTTCAGGGTCTTAATCATTTGACTAGTAATGAGGCTTCTACAGCAGCATTGAATTCTGACATGAACTATGGGAGGATGGTAGCCTTTTCTCAGGCCACAGAGGACCGTAAGTTGAAGAACAAAACGGCGAAAGAGAGTAACAGCAAGGCCCGGTCTACGGGCAACATAGGAGAGTCCCTAGGTGGGGGAAGATCAGCTTTTAGGGCAGGATCATCAGGACCTTCCCAGTCTGTTGCACAGTCTTCAGCCAGTGCATCGCTATCAGGTCCTAGTCAGCAGCAGTGGAGTCGTTTCAAGCCCGGTCAGGGCAACAGGGGATTCTGCCAGCAAGGTCGGTTAGGGGAGAGGTCTCAGCAGCAACAGAGATCCCCGTGTCCCAAGTGCGGGAAGATGCACTTGGGGGTCTGCTACACGGAGTTGCCTATATGTTATGGATGTGGGATGAGGGGCCATATTCAGAGACACTGTCATGCGTCTCGCCAGGGAATAAGTAGGGGCATAGCTAAGCCCTCCAGTTCAGCAGCTGCCACATCTTCATCCCCCTCTCTAGCTCTAGGTGCCCCTGCACCTGCAGAGCGTGGTGCAGCTAGGGGTGGTAAACAGGGTTCGGGAGGTCCCAACCGATTCTATGCTATGAGTGGCCATCAGTCTGCAGAGGCTTCTCCAGATGTTGCTACTGGTATTCTGACAGACCAATCTCATGATGTGTATGCACTTATTGACCCTGGTTCCACTTTATTATTTGTTACCCCATTTGTTGCTATGGGATTTGGGATAGAACCAGAGCAGCTTTATGGGCCATTCTCAGTATCTACCCCAGTTGGTGAGTCAATTTTGGTTGCTCAAGTTTATAGGGGTTGTGTTGTTACGGTGCATGTTAGGGATACTATGGCCGATCTTATCGAATTGGGAATGATGGATTTTGACGTAATAATGGGAATGGATTAGCTTTACTCATGCTTTGCCAAACTTGATTGTAGGACTAGAACTATCAGGCTCGAATTTCCTAATGAGCCCATCATTGAATGGAGGGGAGATAATGTAGTGCCTCGAGTTCGGTTTATTTCCTACCTTAGGCCGCGAAAATGATCAAGAAGGGGTGTATCCATCATCTAGTTCGAGTTGCAGACACCAATGCCGAGGCACCTAGCCTTGATTCTATACTAGTTGTGAATGAATTTCCAAATGTATTTGCAGATGAGCTCCTGGGATTCCACCAGATAGGGAAATTTATTTTGGGATCGATGTGATACTAGACACACAGCCTATATCGATTCCACCTTACAGGATGGCACCGGCAGAATTGAAAGAACTAAAGGAGA
The DNA here is from genome assembly GCA_026770625.1 of Nicotiana glauca. NCBI lineage: Eukaryota > Viridiplantae > Streptophyta > Magnoliopsida > Solanales > Solanaceae > Nicotiana > Nicotiana glauca. The sequence goes on along the minus strand of MU708939.1, from coordinate 129,892 downwards.
AATTGAAGGATTTGTTGGAGAAAGGTTTCATATGGCCAAGTGTGTCGCCATGGGGCCCGCCGGTCTTGTTCATAAGAAAGAAGGATGGGTCGCTGCGGATGTGTATTGACTACCGGCAACTCAACAAAATTACAATAAAAAACACATATCCCTTGCCAAGAATAGATGACTTGTTCGATCAATTCCAAGGCGCTGCATGTTTCTCAAAAATTGACTTGCGGTCTGGGTATCACCAATTGAAGATACGGGAGCGGGATATTCCAAAAACCGCTTTCAGAACCCGGTATGGGCACTTTGAATTTATGGTAATGTCTTTTGGGCTAGCAAATGCCCCAGCTGCTTTCATGGACCTTATGAATCGAGTCTTCAAGCCCTTCCTAGACTCTTTTGTGATAGTGTTCATTGACGACATTCTTGTATATTCCCAAAGTCGGGAGGACCATGCTGGCCATCTCGGGGAAGTATTGTAGACTCTTCAGCAACATTAATTATATGCAAAATTTTCAAAATGTGAATTCTGGCTTGAATCTGTCGCGTTCTTGGGTCATGTTGTTTCAAGGGAAAGAGTTATGGTTGACCCGCAGAAGGTTGCGGCAGTGAAGAATTGGTCTAGACCTACTACTCCAACCGAGATCTACAGTTTCTTGGGATTAGTTGGATACTACAGGAGGTTTGTGGAGGGCTTTTCTACTCTTGCCTCTCCTTTGACAAAATTGGCACAGAAAGCAGTTAAATTCCAATGGTCTGATGCTTGTGAAAAGAGTTTCCAAGAATTGAAATCAAGGTTGACAACAACACCGGTATTAGCCCTACCAGAGGGTACCGAGGGATTTGTGGTGTATTGTGATGCTTCAAGAGTCGGGCTGGGGTGTGTGTTGATGCAGCGGGGCAAGGTGATAGCCTACGCCTCTAGGCAGCTCAAGAATCATGAGAAGAACTATCCAACGCATGACTTAGAGCTAGCAGCTGTGGTATTTGCACTAAAGATTTGGCGGCATTATTTTTATGGGGTCCATGTGGACATATTTACAGATCATAAGTCTTCAATATATCTTCAAGCAGAAGGAGTTGAACCTGAGGCAAAGAAGGTGGCTAGAGTTACTCAAAGACTACGATATCGATATTCTTTACCACCCGGGAAAGGCAAATGTTGTAGCAGATGCACTTAGTCAAAAATCTATGGGAAGTTTGGCTCATTTGGGGGCCTATCAGACGCCGTTAGCTAGGGAAGTTCACCAGCTAACTAATTTGGGAGTTCGTCTGGCGGACTCTGATGAAGGAAAGGTGATTATTTAGAATAGGGATGAATCGTCGCTTGTGGTGGAGGTAAAAGAAAAGCAATTCAATAATCCATTGTTAGCGCAACTGAGAGAAGGGATTCATAATCATAAGACCACATATTTCTCCTTGGGAATGAATGATGGTACCCTACGGCACCAAGACTGCCTGTGCATTCCTAATATCGACAGTCTTCGGGAAAGGATCATGGCAGAAGCTCACGCATCTAGGTATTCCGTGCACCCAGGTTCTACGAAGATGTATCATGATCTCAAGGAAATTTATTGCTGGAACAACATGAAGAGTGATGTGGCAGAATTTGTGGCAAAATGTCCGCATTGTCAATAGGTGAAGGCCGAACATCAAAGGCTTGGTGGATTGACACAATGCATAGACATTCCAATGTGGAAGTGGGAGATGATTAACATGGACTTTGTGGTAGGGTTGCTGCGCACTTCGCACAAGTTTGACTCAATTTGGGTAATCGTGGATCAACTCACGAAATCAGCACACTGCTTGCCAGTTAAATCTACCGACACAGCGGAACAATATGCTCAGTTATATATCAAAGAAATAAACAGGTTGCATGGAAGTCCTGTCTCAATCATTTTAGATCGAGGGGCTCAATTCACAGCTAACTTTTGGAAGACGTTTCAGCAGGGTTTGGGTACGCAAGTGAACCTTAGCACAACTTTTCATCCACAAACCGATGGGCAAGTAGAACGGACTATTCAGACGCTTGAGGATATGTTGCGTGCTTGTACTATTGACTTCAAGGGTAGTTGGGATGACCATTTGCCACTCATAGAATTTGCTTACAATAACAGCTTTCACGCTAGTATTCAAATGGCACCGTTCGAAGCATTGTACGGTACGAGATGTAGGTCTCCCATCGAGTGGTTCGAGGTTGGAGAAGCTGAGCCAGACCTCGTGCACCAGGCCATAGAGAAAGTTAAGCTTATTAAAGAAAGGTTGAAAACTGCTCAAAGTCGCCAAAAATCCTACTCGGATGTGCGTCGCAGGATTTGGAGTTTAAAGAAGATGATTGGGTATTCTTGAAAGTTTCCCCTATGAAGGGTATCATGTGATTCAGAAAGAAAGTAAAATTAAGCCCAAGGTATATCGGGCCATACAGAATTATTCAGAAAGTTGGTCAGGTGGCATACAAGCTCGAGCTGCGGCCCGAGATGTCATTGGTACACCCGATTTTCCATGTGTCTATGTTAAGGAAGGTGGTAGTGGATCCGTCCTTCATTGTGCCAGTAGAGACTATTGAAGTAAACGAAGAGCTATCATACGAAGAGATCCCAGTTGCCATTCTTGACAGGCAAGTTTGAAAACTAAGGAGTAAGGAGATTGCATCCGTAAAAGTATTATGGCAGAACCAGCACGTTGAGGAAGCTACTTGGGAAGCCGAGAATGAAATGAAAAAGAAGTATCCACACTTGTTTGAATGATCATGTAATAACTTCTATGCGTTCAGCTCATTCGAAATCGTATCTGTGGGCTAGATTTATGTAAAACTATCCTCTTTTGGTAATATGGTTGCCTATATGGCCATTGTTGATATTGTGCCAGTTATACTATGCTTAAAAATATGCTTATGTTGTGATGGTATGTTTCTGGGGCTCTCTGACAGGTGGGTAAGGCCTAGATACAAAGGAAACTCTGGCGAAATTTTTAGAAATCTAGGGAGTTAGTTAAATCGGGAGACTATCAACCAGTTTCGGGTTGTAAAGAGAAGAAGATTGCACTAAGACTGTTAATAAGTGAACCTTGATCCTTATTCAAGGATGAATGATCTTAAGCAGGGGAGGATGTAAGGCCCCGTGAAATCCCTACTCAAAAACCCGGATCCTGTGGTGCCAAGTTAGGATCGTGTGTTAGAAATTAGTAAATATGCTTCGCAGTACGGACCTTTTTGGATTGAATAATGCATTAAAAAGTCTAGAATAAGTTTCAAAAAAAATGCAAGAAATGCAGTCCAGAATGCGGTCGCATAATAGAAATGCGGACCGCATATCTGCCGCAGAGTGAGGCAGAATGTTGGTCAAAATTGAAGTCAGTTATGCGGTCGAAACTCGGTCGCATAATCGAAATGCGGACCGCATAGTCATTGCATTTTATCCTTTGAATTTTGTGAGTGTCAGTTCTGCGGTGCACTTTGCGACTGCAGAACGTGAATGCGGACCGCATTATTACCGTAGACTGAGTCAGAACGTATGGTTTTTGGGAGGTATTTTGCAGTCCATTATGCAGACCGCATGTTCATTCTGCGATCGCATATTTTACTCGGGGCTCCAATTTGCCAATTTTTAACCCGACCTCCCTATCGATATATTCGACATTATGGCTCATTCTAAGCAGATATTCTGAGATTTTTAGAGAGAGAAAGAGGGTCTTAGAGGTGGAAAGTGTCCCCCATCAAATTCTCCTTATCTTGCTATATCCTTGAAACTAATCAAGTGAAGGCTCCTAAATCTTCATCCCAAGAGGTAAGGCTCCATCACCTCAGCTCATATTTGTATACTTAGCTATATGCGGTCATTAGGGAAGTAATTCATGGGTATGAGAATGAATCTCTTGCATGCATACCACCATAGAGTATTGGAAAGTAGTAAAATTAAAAAGGAGGCAATTGGGGGTATATAATGATAGAAATTCCTCACAAAAAGGGGCTAAGATCACAATGCACCTTTAGTGTTTGACGATATGCTCGAACCAAGCTAGAACTTCAGTTTCGTCTCTAATTCTCAATTTAATTTGAAATTCTTGCTGAATAGATCGAAGCGCTAAGAGTTCCGAAAATTTTTAAAAGAGTAAGGAACAACTTTATTGAGGTATGTATGGCTAAAATCCCTTTTTATTAGACATTAAGCTCCGTTGTCATTGCGATGGTATGGTAAGAGTTAAATTGGCTAGAGTATTGATTGTCATTACGCATTAATTGAATTGCATATAACTATACATATTCGTGAAGGATGTGCCTCAATGTGAATAATGCACAAATCTTGATAATTAGAAAATGATGAAAAGTATAATTATGTGTTGAATTACTTGGGCTAAAAGCCGACATTGAAATAAAGAACTATTCATGCTAGCTATTTGCTCATTTATCTGTGATTTGTAACTTGAATTATCCTTGATATGTGTGGGATATATATCTGAAGGTGTTGACTTATGTGAATTGAGTGATACCCCCAATGAGGTGACCTAGCCGGTCGGGTCGTGATCGGACACCATGCCGCACACATGGTTGTAATGTGCCGATATTGGATTCCGGATAAGGGAAATGAAATATTGATTGTGAGTAATACCTCCAATGAGGTGACCTAGCCGGTCGGGTTGTGACCGGACTCCGCTCGAGATGGCGTTGGTGATGAGAACAGTGGTACACACGTGACAGAATTGCCCTAATCTGTGTTGTGGAAATTTTATGAAGAATTATATGAATTGTTTATTTTATTTTGCCCGTATTAATTGCTTGTATCTATTTGATAGTTCTTTCTAGTAAAATGGTGTTCAGTTATACATACCAGTACAATTCAAATGTACTGACGTCCCTTTTGCTGGGGGCGCTACATTAGTGTTATGATTGTAGGTGGCTCCATAGTGGACAGTGCTGACCGTGTGTAGCGGAGCGTTCATCTACTCGAAGTCTCGGTGAGCCCCTTATTCTTCCATGAGGCTATAGGGCGTATCTTTTGTTATTACAACTTTTCACTTTTGAGGTATAGTCGGGGCCTTGTTGCCGGCATAGTCATGCTTATCTGTTGTATCCTTAGAGGCTCCAAAGACACTAGTGTGGGTTATGTACGGAGGTTCGGGGAGTCCACTATATGTATATGTTGTGATCCTAAACTTATGATCTCCTTAAGCCGTAACTCTAATAGAATCCATGAATCTAGCTTATGAACGGTAAATTTTTATGATATGAAATGAACCAGTAATGTGGTATACACCGTGTATTATCGTTCAAATTAATCAAAGGCATGAGTTCCGCATTCATATTGAGTTGGGGTAGAAAGTGTTCGGTAAGGCTTGCTCAGTCAGGTTCACTTGATTGAGCCCCGGTCGCGCCTCCCGAGGTTGGGGCGTGACAGAAAATCAATCAAAAATTAAGTGGTAAATCCTAGTTAAGGATAATTAACTCTAGATCCGAGATGAATAGAAAAAGGGTTCACCCAATTTTGAACGAGGCGGATCCTCTTTCATTAAATAAGTATAAAGATAAATGATAGACTAATATACGGATCTTAGGACCCTTTTGGATCTCATGAAGTTTTGGATCACATATCCTTTTTTTTCTCTTTTAAAAGATGTGTTTATACATTTGCTAGAGAGGGGGAGAGGGAGAGGGAGAGAGCCCCTGTCACAACCCAAAATCCACTAAGGGTCGCGATGGTGTCAGACACTGCTGTCAGGCAAGCCAACCAAATTACTTAATCAAATTCTCGTTATAATACTTTTGAAATCTAGGATTTTCCTTCAAATTTAGAAATTTAAAACATAATTGTCTTAATAAAATTTAAATGATAAGTAGTTAATACAAAATACTTCAAAACTATCCCAGAACCCGGTGTCATAAGTGCATGAGCAATTTCTAAGAAAATTAAAATAACGTACAACAACTTTCCGGAACACAATATTGGACAGGAAATAAATACAGATAATTGAAAGAGACTCTGCTGACTGCGGGTCCCCTCGAGAAGTGCGGCTCACCTAAGTCTCCATATCCCCATGCTGCTATGCCCAGTAGGCCACTAGAGTTACATATACATTTGCAACAAAAATGCAAACAAGTGTAGTATGAATACGAAAGCAACGTGTACTCAATGAATATCATGTCTAATCTCGAAGAAGTAGAGACGAGATGGTCAACTTCGACACTTACCAGTGGTCCAATAATAATATGGTGAAGATGTGAGGATAACATGGATTTATGTAGAAATTACAACACATAGAGAAAGAAAACAGGTAACACCTTCTCAAATAATAAGGAAATTCCAAGATTTAGTTTTCGTTATCTTTATTAGATTATAGCGGCCATAAAAAGGCAATATCAACTTCAATAAGTTTCAGGATAAGCAATGCCAGCATGCGTATATTATGCCGAGGCGACGGCCCAATCCAACAGAAATAAATTGTGCACTTGCCGAGGGTCGACGATGCGCCTATAGATGAATCTATTTAATCTGCCGATGCGTTCGGCCCGTTCCATAAGTAAACACACAGACAGTCAATCAATAAGTCCACGCAGAGTATTTATCCAATGAAACAAATCCTCTTTAACCACTTAATAAAATGAAGTTTTCTCTGTTTAGAAATTTCTTTACTAATTCGATGTTATTTGAGCAATTCAACCTATCAATAAGTTCGTAAATAATCCAAGTATAGCATGCTTTTGGGTCCTAACTACCCGGACAATAGCACAATAGTAGCTACGAACGGACTCTCGTCACCTCGTGCGTACGTAGCCCCCACAAATAGGAGCACATAATCAATTCTTTCACCTATGGGGATAATTCCCTCTTACAAGGTTAGGAATGAGACTCACATCGCTCCGAAGATCCATAACCGGCATTCCATGCCCTTCCAAAGACTCGAATCGATTCACATCGCTCCAAAACTAGCCAATAATTATGTAGATCCATTAATATATGCTAAGGTACTCATTATAATCCAATTTATAAAAATTCCTAACCCCGATCGAAAAGTTAACAAAAATGCCCTTCGGCCCACGTGCCCGGAATCAAAAAAATTTCCGAAGATAAATTTTACCCATAAACTAACGAACTCAAATATATGATTTCCTCTTAATTTCATTCCCAAAATCGTGGTCAAATTCCAAGAATACTAATTTTCTAGGTTTTCCCCCAAACCCCAAGTTTTCAACAAATTGCATACTCAAATCCATACACGGTTGATGTATTTAACTCAAAATAGTTGGGGGATGACTTACCTTGACGATGATAACGAAAATTCCCTCTTGAAGCTCCCCACAAATGTCCATGCCAAGTGAAAAATGGAAAATTCCTGAATTTAAAACATTTCACTTCCCCCAGCTGTTTCCGCACCTGTGGCTCCTCTACCGCTTCTGCGGTTCCGCAGGTGCGGCCCAAGTACCGAATCTGCAGTCTTTCCCTGGCGTCCCTTTTTTTCCCGCTTCTGCGCACCTCCTTCCGCAGGTGCGGTCTTGCTTCTGCGGAACCTTGACTGCATCTGCGGTCCACGAGCCCCTGACCAAAATTTGCTTCTGCGCTTCTCCTCCGTAGGTGCGATCCCGCTTGTGCGGAAATATGACCGCATCTGTGGTCCCAACTCCCTTCTCCTCCAACCGCTTCTGCGGTTTATTTTCTTGCTTCTGCGGTTAACCCACCGCAGAATTTGTTATACCATCAACTAGCTATCTCAAAACTTTAAGTTTCGATCCGTTAGCCACCCGAAATCCACCCGAGGCCCCCGAGACCCCGACCAATCATACCAACCAGTCCCAAAAGACGTTACGGACTTGCTCGAGGCCTCAAATCATATCAAACAACGCTAAAATCCTCAATCACGCTCCATTTTAACTTAATGAACTTTAGAATTTCAAATATCTATTTTCGATGTTTAAACCTACCAAATCTCGTCCGATTGATCTCAAATTTTGCACACAAATCATATTCGACATTATGGACCTATTCCAATTTTCAGAATCTGATTCCGACCCCGATATCAAAAAGTCCACTTTCGATCAAACTTCTCAAAAACCTTCAAATCTCTATCTTTAGCTAAATGCTCCAAAATGACCTACGGACTCCAAATTCACTTTCGATTGCGCTCCCAACTCCAGAATCACCATACGGAGCTATTCACAGACTCGGAATCCCAAACGGGCATCGATAACACTGAAATGCACTATAAGAAAAACTTATGAAATTTCTTTCAAAATTCTACTTTCCACATTAGGCGCTAAAACGCTCCCGGGTCATCCAAAACCCGATCCGGGCATACGCCCATGTCCGAAATCATCATACAAACATGCTGGAACCTTCAGATCCCTATTTCGAGGTCGTTTACTCAAAATTCCAGTTCTAGTTCATTTTTTCAACTTTAAGCTTCCGAAATAAGAATTCTCTTTTAAAATCAACTCTGGACTTCCTGAAATTCAATTCCGACCATGCGTACAAGTCATAATACCTGAAATAAAGCTTCTCATGGCCTCAGACTGCTGAACGGGGCACTAGAACTCAAAGCGACCGGTCAGGTCGTTACATTCTCTCCCATTTAAACATACGTTTGTCCTCGAACGTGTTGAGAACTACACTGAAGTAGTCTAAAATCACTGGTTAACTTCTCATGCACCTTTCCGTGATACCATGACTCAGTTAAGCATATCAGCTCGATCATCTCTAAAAATTTTCCCTTTTATTCAAACAAATAAGTCTGATAGCCTAATTCCAGCATCCGAAATTCTATGCCCGACCTGTTTCCAACATAAGATCACCATATCAATCACTACACGCTGTACCCAAACATGGCTGCATAGCTTTGCTGAATTCAAACCTAGCATCACTTTACTCACTAGACCACGATAACCTTTTGATCGACTTAGTCAAAATTCCATGAATCTGATGCTCCCATTGCACCTCATGACATACACAGGTCTTACTCTAACTTTTACAATGCCGCCACAATGGAAGAGATATGCAGAAATTCATAATCAATTGTTGAGTCAACCAATCATCGAGTCTATACTTCTGACAAGAAACATTACTTCATTCTGAACCAAATAATGATCTTTGCTCCTTAATATATTTCACGTAATCACATTGCACTGATCCTAAATCCAACAATCTCGTCTCACCCAGTACGAACTGCTCAGGAAACAAGCCACCCTGACATGATAAAAAGTCTCATATGATGCCACAATGAGCCAATAGGTTACCAATTAGAATACGATACAAAAAGGAAAATGAACTCTGGACGGAATCACCTAACTCACGCATTAGTACAGACTTTCCCTAGAAAATAGGAAGCAAGACATACAAAAATAGCATATAGAAAACTATACTCAACATCACACTGTTGCGGTGCGCAACCCGATCCAAATAAAATACACATGGCAGCGTGCCACCCGATCCACACATAGATCTCACATAAGGAGATGCACATTGAGCTAAATTTGCTCATTATAATGAAATATCGAATTTCGGTCAGAAGCACGATAGGTGCATAATACCATCCTTGAGGATACATATAGCGCTATAAGCTACGAAACTCAAGCACACTGAGGTGCGATATACAAATCTGAATCTCAAGAGCCAATTTGCTTATATAACATCATTTCTACGCGGATCCTCTACACATAAGCAATTTCTCAAGCCGTCTCACAACTCACACGGCGCAATGTATCACTAATTGATATATTTGACAATGAAATTACACCCTGACCACTCCCCCATAAGGAGCGCATTACTGAGATGAACACATTTGGCCTGATATAGAGCCCACATTCAGATTTGAGTCCATCCACTGACCTCAAGCTGATTCTGGTACCACTGACTAGGCTAAAAACCTTTCCAAGGCTCATAATAACTCTCATTTCTTTCATAACGAATAAGAACAACCATCATAACCGGAGCGAACCTCCACAGTCCATAACCCAATAAAAAAAGTGTGCTCCAGGCGTAAATTCTCGAATTAATGATATTACCAAAATCCTCATACTTGGTTTAAATCTTTAATAAATCAAGTGACCATACGTCACACTTATACAGCCTTCCTGTGGGACACGCTCCCACAACCTATGAAATGAATATCATTTCCGCACATCCAAACCATCGGCCGCACTAACGCTGAAAAGCGATCAAGAATCATTAACAAGGATGCAAAGCCTATTTCACCAAAACACCAATCTTCGGTGACGCTGAAACAATACCAACTTACCTTAAACATCGAAACTCCTTTCATGCTCATCCGAGATTGTGACATCCTTGTCCACACCGAGCTATAACATTGATCCTCACTTCAGATTCCATACCACTCACTGCACCCAATGTGGCAATATACGATAGGGCATGATTTTTCATCATAACCCCGGAACCACTAATATGTTAATACTTCATCACATCCAAGCTTTTCACTGAACTCACTTCAGGAGAACTATAGCAATACACAGGTGAATCCTCATAACCGCAGAACATCCAAGTCCTTAAGCAGTGGTCTAATCCACCATAACCCTTTCGGGATCCGCCCACACATAACATGCCAAAATGGTAGAATACCTCTATATAACATCAATTACGGCGGCCAACAAGCCTTATACGTACCGTCACAAATCACTTGCATAACTTGATCACGCTAAAGGAACTGATCACTGACACTAATATGCCAATTCAACTGTGGCTAACCAATCTACTTCATTCCAATTTATCCTTGATTGCCTTAGAAATAATAGTAACTCCATTCAACACCTAACACAATCCAACTGCACTCACCCCGAGTGACCTGGAACCGCAAGACCATGCTGTCTCAAATCCTATGAACCATTTCATACCTTCCTTGTGCACATTTGCACCCTCAACTGATATGCCCATTCTGCTAATCCCTTTACAAATCCGAAGTCCTTTCTCATCTTTCTCTCAGGTGCTACACTGCAAGTCAAAACATCGTAGAACATTCTGGGCCTCCACTCATAAGCTGCTGCAAAAGCTTGATTCTTAACTGTACTTATAGGCTCGAAATCATTAGACACCATACTTTACCTCTTTTTGAATCCATTAAGACCGCTGCTGAGAGCAACACGCTCTGACTTGGTCCCGAATATAATCAACTCCATGAATACCCTCTCGATGGAGCACCCGACTGAATCACCCCCCAAATCTGAACATGAGCCAATAAGGCTAACCGTAGCACACCTTTAATAATTCCTTTGCTCAATTACAACTTATGGTCCTTTCTCATAGCTGAGATAACCCCTCAATATGCTAATAACAAAAAACTTCACAGGTAATTAACCATACAACCCAATCATAGATGGTGGGACTCTCCCACTTAGCTAGAAGCCACTATTACACAACTTTGGAGTTCACCGGGATTCTTAATCTTTTATTGACATAACCTTGCGCCATCAACCGCCAATATTCTCGATATCTTACCGTAAAAATGCCCTTTTATACTCAGAATCATAAACAACATACGCACCACTGATCTCTTTACTGTATAACCAATAGAATTTTTCATAGAAGCCTCCCTAACCACGCGACCGCTAAACTTCTCACTGGAATAACCCACCTATAGAAATCACTCCCCGGCATCTTCCAACATTGCTGCACGGGGTACAATTACTACGACATCAATACCCATCCTGAGTTCGAGCTCACTCTCTAGCTGCACAAGTCTCTTCACCCTTCGTGGACATCAATAAAATGTGCGGCAACATTCTTCCAATTTAAAGTTATGTTGTATCCTTATTCATTCAAGAAGCTGCTTCCCGTTATATCAAATCTCCTGCCGCATAATAGCCCATACTTCTAATTAAATCCGTAGACCTTAATCACCAATCACCAATCACTAATATTCTCAACTCGCTCCAAACTCTCCTTAAGGTTTGTGGTCATCCCACTACAAAGACCATATGCAACTCCGCCACTCTCCCACTTTGGCAGAACTCATCCCGTTAATCGACTAATCGACCTTTGGCCTCTTATACTCGGCCTCCTAGAAATTTTAGCCACCGCCTGACACTTCCCATATGTCTTTCCTCCTCCTATGCTGCTCAGCCGCTGCCTCAAATAAAATCTAACTTCGGGGCACTTGAACCCACAATTGCTGCTAACTTTACACCTTTTGGAAGATCATCTTTCTCAAGCTGCCAATATTATAACTTCCGATTCAACCCTGAACCACCTTTCCTCGCGACATCTAAAAGTCGTTTCTTCAATACTGACCTGCAATATCCTACTCCAGAGGCGATTTGTAAAAGATCATAAGACCGGCAAATTTAGTACATCCAATAAGGATAGCAACACCTCATCATAGAAGGAAATCAGCCACGCTTACAAATACCAAGTCTCGATACCTTGTTAACCCAAACCTGAACATTCTCTGACCGATTGCCCATCCCTTTGCGGAAGTAAAATATTGAATCTCTGAATCACACACTGAGTAATCTTCCCATCAAGTCATTCACCGCCCCGACAAGTAGGCAAATGTCCTACCATCATATCAATACTGCGGAACAATAGCGTGCCTAGCCTCAAAGCCCTTAGAAGTACCGCTACTGGGCTAAAATAATAAAATATTCTTCCATAAAGCGACGATAATAATCCGATCAACTATATCGAGAGAATTATCCCGTATCACATCTGTAGTACCATTACGGTTCTTCAAATTTTGATTTATAAAAAGCGGTTCACGTCGCGTAAGATTGAGTAGGAATGAATTAAAGGTATACGCCTCCAATGATCAAATCGCACGATAAGGAATCAAGAAGGGAAGTACTCCTAACAGTCATGCAGCCTACCGAGGATAAGCACAGACGTCTCCGTACCGATCCGCGAGACTCTACTAGACTTGCTCATGACTCGTGAGACCCTAGGAACCTAGTGCTCTGATACCATGTTGTCACGACCCAAAATCCACTAAGGTTCACGATGGCGCCGAACACTGCTGTCAGGCAAGCCAACCAAATTACTTAATCAAATTCTTGTTTCAATACTTTTGAAATCTAGGATTTTCCTTCAAATTTAGCAATTTAAAGGATAATTGTCTCAATTAAATTTAAATGATAAGAAGTTAATACAAAATGCTTCAAAACTATCCCAGAACCCGGTGTCACAAGTGCACGAGCAATTTCTAAGAAAATTCAAATAACGTACAACAACTGTCCGAAACACAATATTGGACAGGAAATAAATACAGATAATTGAAAGAGACTCTGCTGACTGTGGGTCGCGTCGAGAAGTACAGCTCACCAAAGTCTCTGAATCCCCATGATGCTACGCCCAGTAGGCCACTAGAGTTACATATACCTGTGCAAAAAAAATGCACAAAAGTGTAGTATAAATACGAAAACAACGTATACTTAATGAGTATCCCATATAATCTCGAAGAAAAGAGACGAGATGGTCAACTTCAACACTTACTAGTGGTCCAATAATAATATGGTGAAGATGTGAGGATAACATGGATTTATCAAGCAATTAGAAGTCATAGAGCAAGAAAACAGGTAACACCTTCTCAAATAATAAGGAAATTCCAAGATTTACTTTTCTGTATATTTATTAGATTATAGCGGCCATAAAAAGGAAATATCAACTTCAATAAGTTTCAGGAAAAGCAATGTCAGCATGCACATATTATGCCGAGGCGACGGCCCAATCCAACAGAAATAAACCGAGCGCTTGCCGAGGGTCAACGACGCGCCTATAGATGCATCTATTTAATATGTCGAGGCGTTCGGCCTGTTCCATAAATAAATACACAGACAGTCAATCAAGAAGTCCACCCTGAGTATTTATCCAATGAAACAAATTCTCTTTAACCACTTAAGAAAATGAAGTTTTATCTTTTTAGAAATTCGTTTACTAATTCGATGTGATTTGAGCAATTCAAGCTATCAATAAGTTCGTAAATAATCCATGTATAGCATGCTTTGGGGTCCTAACTACCCGGACAATAGCACAATAGTACCTACGCACGGAGTCTCGTCACCTCGTGCGTACGTAGGCCCCACAAATAGGAGCACATAATCAATTATTTCACCTATGGGGACAATTCCCTCTTACAAGGTTAGAAATGAGACTCACCTCACTCCGAAGATCCATAACCGGCATTCCATGCCCTTTCAAAGACTCGAATCGTTGCACATCGCTCCAAAACTAGCCAATAATTACGTATATCCAGTAATATATGCTAAGGTACTCATTATAATCCAATTTATAAAAAGTCCTAACCCCGATCGAAAAGTTGACGAAAAGCCCTTGGGCCCACGTGCCCGGAATCCAAAATTTTTCCGAATATAAATTTTACCCATAAACTAATGAACTCAAATATATGATTTCCTCTTAATTTCATTCCCAAAATCGTGGTCAAATTCCAATAATACTAATTTTCTATGTTTTCCTCCAAACCCCAAGTTTTCTACAAATTTCATGCTCAAATCCATACATAGCTGATATATTTAACTCAAAATAGTTGGGGGATGACTTACCTTGACGATGATGACAAAAATCCCCTCTTGAAGCTCCCAACAAATGTCCATGCCAAGTGAAAAGTGGGAGAAGAATGGAAAATTCCCGAATTTAAAACATTTCACTGCCCCCAGCTGTTTCCGCACTTGCGGCTCCTCTGCCGCTTCTGCAGTTCCGTAGGTGCGGCCCAAGTACCGAATTTGCGGTATTTCCTAGGCCTCCCTTTTTTTTCGCTTCTGCGCACCTCCTTCCACAGGTGCGGTCCCGCTTCAGCAGAACCTAGACTGCATCTGCGGTCCACGAGCACCTGACCAAAATTCGCTTCTGCGCTTCTTCTTCCGCAGGTGCGGTCCCGCTTCAGCGAAAATATCACTGCATCCGCGGTCCTAGATCCATTCACCTCCATAGCTTTAGCGGTTTATTTTCTCGCTTCTACGGTAACACTTCTATGGTTAACCCACCGTAGAAGTGGTTATACCAGCAACCAGCTATCTCAAAACTTCAAGTTTCGATACGTTAGCCACCCGGAATCCACCCGAGGCCCCCGGGACCCCGACCAATCATACCAACCAGTCCCAAAACACGTTACGGACTTTCTCGAGGCATCAAATCATATCAAACAATGCTAAAATCCCGAATCACGCTCCATTTCAACTTAATGAACTTTAGAATTTCAAACTTCTATTTTCGATGTTTAAACCTATCAAATCCCGTCCGATTGACCTCAAATTTTGCACACAAGTCATATTCGACATTTCGGACCTACTCCAACTTTTTGAATCCGATTCCATCCCCGATATCAAAAATTCCACTTCCGGTCAAACTTCTCAAAAACCTTAAAATCTCTATCTTTAGCCAAATGGCTCCAAAATGACCTACGCACCACCAAATTTACTTCCGATCACGCTCCCAACTCTAGAATCACCATATGGAGCTATTCACAGACTCGAAATCCCAAACAGGCATCAATAACACTGAAATGCACTATACTATAATCCAAACTTATGAAATTTATTTTAAAAAGCTACTTTCCACAATATGCATCAAAACGCTCCCGGGTCATCCAAAACCCGATCCGGGTATACGCCCAAGTCCGAATTCATCATATGAACCTGCAGGAACATTCAGATCTGATTTTGAGGTCGTTTACTCAAAATTCCAATCCTAGTTCATTCTTTCAACTCTAAGCTTCCGAAATAAGAATGCTCTTTCCAAATCAACTCTGGACTTCCCGAAATTCAATTCCGACCACGCGTACAAGTCATACTACCTGAAATGAAGCTGCTCATGGCCTCAGACTGCTGAACGGGGCGCTAGAACATAAAACGACCGATCGGGTCGTTACAGCCCCCTTTTGGGAAGTCCTCCCCTCCTATTTATGGGGGGGGGGGAATCCATAAAAAATCTAAAAAAGGTACAATTTAGAGCCTGTTTGGAAAGCCACCTTGGAAATGCATTTGGGTGTAATTGGTTATAATTACATAGTTTGGCATGTTTGTTTGACCAAGTAATTACTTGGTCAGCATGTAATTGGGTGTAATTGGAAGAGTGTAATTACACTATCCAATTTTCAAGGGGAGGTGAGAATTGGTGGTAATTACACTGTATAATTACAAGGTTGCTTTTTAGTTTCTTTCCTTTTTATTTTTGTTTTAATTTATTTTCTTTATAACTTTTTATTTCTGTTATTTTATTTTTTATTTTATGTTTACTTTTTAATTTCTTTTTAAATTTTAAAATATATTTTTCTTTGTACATTATTTATCTTTTATTTCTCTATCTTTACTTCTTGCGATTCTATGTAATTGCTTATATATTTTTTTAGAGATAATACATAAATTACACATCAAACTTGTCCGAAAAATTATTTACACACCTTAACTTTACCGGCGACCTATGTCCTCCCTATTCTTGTTTTGGGTGAATTTAAGATTATCCTAAATGGTGACGTGGCAAAGAGAGAGCTTCACTCTCCCAATCTCGCGTGTAAGAGGGAAAAATTTTACTGTGTGGGTCCCTTTTTCGTTTACTTCTTCTTTTCATATTTTATTCTCTTTTAGTTTCCTCTCTCTACCTTTTCTTCTTCCTCCCACAATTGCAAAAATTATTTTTTTAAGAAAATATTTTTTTTGTAAAAACTGATTTTGTTTTTGTAAAAACAAATTTTTTTTAAAGTTTTTAATAAAATATTTTCATTTTTTAAAAATTGAAATAAATATTTTCAACAAATTATTTTCCCTTATGAAAGAATTTTTTTTCCTTCATTTTTTCATTTTTTTAAAGATTTTTTTTTGTAGAAACTGGAAAAAGAAACCTGTAAAAACTATTTTTTTGTTATTGCAAAAATAGAAAAAAATCATTTTTACCAAAATATCTTTCTTTTTTAAAAATTGAAAAAATAATTATCAACAAAATATTTTAGTTTTTCAGTTTTTTAAAAGAATTTTATTTTGTAAAAAATGTAAAAATAAATTTGTAAAAACTATTTTTTTTTTGTAAAAACAGAAAAATATCATTTTTAACAAAATATCTTTGTTTTTTAAAAACTAAAAAATTTATTTTCAACAAAATATTTTCATTTTTGAAAAATATTACTTTTATTTTTTCAGTTTTTTTAAAAGAATTTTATTTTGTAAAAACTGGAAAAACTAATTTGTAAAAACTAATTTTTTTTGTAAAAACAGAAAAAAATCGTTTTTTTACCAGATATTGACACGTGGCGCGCGTGTACTACACACCCCACCACAAGACTGACTAAGTATTACCAATGAGGTATTAAATTCACCCCAAACAAGAATAGGGAGGACATAGGTCGCCCATAAAGTTATGGTGTGTAAATGATTTTTCCAGACAAGTTTGATGGATAATTTATGTATTATCTTATTTTTTTATTCTATTTCTGAAACTACACCTCCTAATATTAGAAATAATGGGTCATTAATAAACTTGGCATATAATGAGTCATGCACTTAAAGTGAAATTTCGTTGTTGAATGTGGTTATAAACTTACCATGTTTTCTAATCTTAAGTTGCGGTGGAACTTACTATTATTATGTTGGAATTTGACATATATAAAACTATCATTTTTAATATTGAAATTGTGTTATATTCATGGTTCCAATTTACTTATTTTAGTAGCTTTGGCTCATATTCCATGTTGTTCATTTTTTAGTTAGAATTGATAGATTAGTTTTGTCAAATATTTGATTAATGTTATGACACTATATTAATAAATATTAATTTATTTTATCAAACATGAATTCCATGGTGTTCTTACAAAATATATATTTTTAGTTTTTATAAGTATCTAAACTAAATATTATTAATTTAAAAAATATACTATATAATTATTTTTAAAATATTAGTTATAAATGTATGATTATTAATTAATGTATATTTACAAAAAAAATATACGTTTTAAAGTCTAAATATAATATTATTTATACTTATAAAAATTTATAGGCATATATTTATTATATTAATTTTTACGTTATGATAATTACATAATTTAAAATTTAATCTAACTATGTAATACACTTGTGCAACCAAACAGTAAACTTGTAATTAGACTATAATTACACTATGTCAAACAAATATGTCATCGTAATTACACAATATAATTAGTACCCTAGTAATTTCACCAATTCCAATTACTGGGTGGTTTTCCAAGCAGACCCTTAGAGGTAATATTCGGTAGAATATTCCTTTTGAGTAATCCAAAGCAAACTAGCTGATTCATGACTGTCCGACCTCGGCCTGTCGACCTCGGCTATTGATGATTGTCCGACCTCGGTTTGTCCAACCTTGGCCTGTCCGACCATGACCTTATGTCTCCGCGTGCCGAATTTCTCTGATCTAATTTTTGTCCATACACACAAGAGCGACTAATATATGAAATTTGAGAATTTGGTTAAGTTAAAGCTGAAGAGAAGTTGTTGGTAACAGGTAAAGTTGCTATGTGATCAAGAGGTCACGGTTCCGAGTCGTGAAAATAGCCTCTTGTAAAAATACAGGGTAAGACTGCGCACGATAGACCTTGTGGTCCGACCCTTTCCCAAATCTCGCGCATAACAGGAGCTTAGTGTAATTAATTTGTATTGCTTTAAATAAATAAAATAATAATCATTCTGAAAAAAAAATAAAAAGTTAGTAGAAATTAAATTCTGAAAACAGTATTTGAACTTCTTCAAAATAATAGGAAAAAATCGAGCACACTGAATACGCAGTGTGTCCTCCTTAAGAAAATTATTCCCTCAAGTACCCGAGGTTCGGGAATATATCCTCCCAGGATAGAATAATTTAACTCACCGAAGTGTTGGTACCAAAAACGCCAAAGAACAGCGAACCACTCAAAGGCTGCAAAACACACTGGAATTTTTGTGCAGAAGAAGAAGAGGATTATCAGAAAATTTCCTAAGTAAATATTCTGGGATTTGAAGGTAATGTTTATAGCCAATCTGGTACTATTTCTGAAAAGGTTTGAAATCTTTCAAAACAACCATAGGTTTTGGAACAGGTGTGACACTATTTTAAAACAGTCATAGCTGTTGAAAATATTGCAGGAAATTTAAACGGATTTAAAATAATCAAAAAAAGAAAAGGGGCCAAATCGGATCGAGTCGCGAGTCATGGGTTATTTCAGATTGAATTTTCGTTAATTAATTTAATTAACTAATTAAATATTTAAAAATAATTTTGTCCGAAAAGATTAATCAATCAATCGATCCGAATCCGAAGTCGAAGCCAAAGCTGAGCCGAAAAGATGATCTTCTCTATATATACACAAAGATTTTCTTTCCTTCTACCAATGAGGGACAAAGTGCATTAGTGAAATGAACTCATTCAAAATTTCACTTTCCTTTATTTCTTTTCCCACCATTTACCATTCACACATCTTTTGTTATTAATAAATAATAACAAAACCCAATAATCCCCCACAGGAATGGGGAATGGCTATAAACTTAAAGGAATGCACGGGCGTGTCTGTGTTTCATATGTAAGAATTAATTGCATTTGGATAAGTAGGTTTTCCCTTTGAACTTTCCGTAGTGAACTTCTATCAGATATACTCGGTCAATCAGTAGATTTGATATCTTTGAACCGTCGAGATTTGTTGTACACCTAGATAACATAAGTCACCCAATAAATTCTTAACCATCTATGGTTCTCACGGTTATGTTCGTTTCAGCCATGAACACCGCCTGGTTTCATGATGTCACGCCCCAAATTCGAGGGATATGACCGGGGCCCGACTGGGAAGCCCCAGCCAAGCAGACCTGGGTGCCTTTCCTACCCCACGCGTTACCCCATGTTTTCCCTACTCATTGTTTGCAAGAACTAGCCATATAATTAACTTAAAACACCTTTTGCAAAATATACATACATAGTAGTTAACGAAGTTATTAATTTGTTGCCCAACAAAAGAAACAGGGATATACATAATCTTTTACCCACATCCACTGTCTACGGAGCCTCTAAAAGTACAACAGGATAATACAGTATTTGCCGGTAACAAGGCTCCGGCTATACCTTACACAACATCAAAATAAAACTATGGAAACAAGCGGCCTAAGCCATGCAGAGCCCCGAGGGGAATGGGGCTCACAAAAAAAAACTGATGGAAGGCGGAGGGACAGCTAGGAACGGTGGGCTGGAGTACCTGCTACAGATCCACCTACAATCATAACACGAATGTAGCGTCCCCGGCAAAAAGGGACGTCAGTACATTTGAATTGTACTGGTATGTATGAACAAACTTTGCTCCAAGTAAACTCGAACCATAAACAAGTAAGCAGTAGTAATAGAACGACAATTAAATCCACAAGAAGAGAACAATTAAGGCAAACAGATATACAACCTCTCCTCCAGAAATAAGTATGTATTTGTAATAGAAATAACAATCAAATCCAAAACGAGAGAACAATCAAACCAAACAAATTTACAATCTCTCTTGTTTCCCCTTCCACATTTCCACATCAATAGTTTCACAATTGGTTCAAAATTTCATTTCAATGGCGATTTCGATCGCTTTCCAACCTTATTACCTCGGTCACCCTTATTACCTCGGCCACCCTTATCACCACAACCCACACCTTATTACTTCGTGTTGCGGTGCGCAACCCGATCCCACCGAGCAAATCACAATTCACAAGCAACACCACAACCAAAAAGTCACAAGAATAACAAAAATAATTCTCAAGAAATAACAACAATAATTCTCAAGGAGTGACAACAATAATTTACATGAACTCCCAAGGCTATTAATACCATTTCCTTCCATCATTTGTGTCACAATTCTTACCACATAGCACATTCACAATCACAAACCTGGTTTATTTTCAATTACTTGCATCAATATAGTAAAGGCAACACCACAATCACCCAAACATAACAACCACAAGAATTTCACACCAATTCACGTAGAAATCACATACCAAGCACTCGAATACCCAAACAAGGTGATTTTACCAAGTTCAAAGTTAGCCATACATACCTAGAGCCAAATTCCTTTTTAATTCTTACTTCAAATTCACCGAAATCTAGCAACGTCAATATAGTGCACAAATTAATACACATAGCTTAGAATTCAAGGTTCACAATCACTACCCGAAATATATTTAGGCCATTAACCCTTTCTTTGCACAAGTCTTTGATCCCACCCCATTACTCTTNTTTACCTGTAGGGAAAGGAGTATGAAGATAAGCTTGAATTTCCCCGGCCCGGATAGCTTTGAAGAACAAGATTTTGGAGAAGATGAGTTTCTCTCTCAAGACCCTCTCTTCATCTCTCTTAATTTGATCAGAATGTCGTTAAAATGAGGGGGGTGGGGTGTTTTATTAAAAAGGGGTTTGGGTTTTAAAATTGGGAAAAATAGAAGCCCGGCAAGATCTGCGGTCGCATTCTGCGATCGCAGAACTGAAATGCGGTCCGCATAGTGGACCGCAGAAATGCCCTCAAAACTACGAAGGTCTGTTCAGTATGTGGCAGGAATGTGGTCCGCATATTGATTATGCGGTTGAATAATGGATCGTATTTTCAACCTAAATTTTGACCAATCTATTGTTTCACTATGCGGCAGGAATGTGGTCCGCATAGCTGATCTGCGACAGCATTCTGGACCACATAAATGACAATCTCTGGAAACTTGATTCTTTTAATTTTTAAAAGCTTAGTTTACTTCCAAGGGCCCGAACCGCGGCAATTCCTAACACATGTTCGGAGCCGACACCACAAGTTACTAGGTTTTGAGTTCAAAAATTTTACGGGGTCTCATATCCTCCCCCACTTAAGAATCATTTGTCCCCGAATGAGGACTTATCCCCAACCCTTCAGCATTCTAAGGCTTGTTGGTTTTTGAAAACAAGTTACGCAAGTTCTTGTACCTTTTTGCCATCCCCCCCTTATTTTAGAAAAATTTCGCTAGAGTTTCCTTTGTAATTTGGACATTTCTACCTAACAGAGGGCCCCCGAAACAAAAATTCCAACATCATAGCGGGATTACAACCATTCCTACAGTTGTTATACAATTTCCTACCTTAATAATTGCACCCATTTGATTACTTGATACATTTTGCTTATGAAACAGTTATTCAAATAGGTTTCACATAATTTCATCACTTTCTCATGTTATATGCATACAAGTAACTCATTACCAATCTACACTTACTATTATTTGATTACTTAACACAAGAGTCGTTGTCAAATTTTCATTAACAAAGAGATGTTTCACAGGACTTAAGACAACCACAACACCTATAAGTCTTGCACAGCTAGAGTGATCTTCACTAGCATTTAGGAAGGAACCAATCCGGACATAATGAAAGTGGTTTTTGAGATAGAAAGGTCACCTAATTTCTTCTAGGCTAGATCAAACAGATGGGGATATTTCTCTTTCATTTCCTTCTCCTCTTCCCATGTGGCTTCCTCAACTCGTTGACTTCGCCACAACACCTTGACTGAAGCGACTTCCTTATTTCTCAACTTACGGACTTGTCTATCAAGAATGGCAACCGGAACCTCTTCATACGACAACTCTTCATTAACCTCGATAGTTTCGACTGGCACCATGGTGGATGGATCCCCAACCACTTTCTTCAACATGGACACATGGAACACCGGGTGTACTAATGACATCTCGGGAGGCAATTCCGGCATATAGGCCACCTTCCCTATCCTTTGAACAATTAGGTACGGTCCGACATATCTAGGACTCAGCTTACCTTTCTTCCCGAAGCGCATGATTCCCTTCATAGGGGATAACCTTAGGAACACCCAATCACCAACTTGGAATTCCAATTTCCTCCGACGAATGTTCGCATAAGACTTTTGGCGACTCTGAGCGGTCTTCATCCTTTCCTGAATGATTTTAACTTTCTCCATAGCCTGGTGCACAAGGTCTGGCCCTATCAGTTCTGCTTCACCCACTTCGAACCACCCAATCGGAGACCTACACATTCATCCGTATAATGCCTCAAATGGGGCCATTTGGATGCTAGCATGAAAGCTCTTTGTTGTAAGCAAATTCTATAAGTGGCAAGTGCTCATCCAAAATTCCCTTAAAATCCAAGGCACAAGCTCGCAACATATCTTCGAGCGTCTGAATAGTCCACTCGGCCTGACCGTCAGTTTGCGGATGGAAAGCTGTGCTGAGATTCACGTGAGTACCCAAACCTTGCTGAAATTTCTTCTAAAAGTTTGCCGAGAACTGGGCCCCCCCGATCTGAGATGATAGAAAGTGGCGTGCCATGGAGCCTTACTATCTCCTCGATATACAACTTGGCATACTACTCTTCAGTGTTGGTGGACTTGACTGGCAAGAAGTGAGCTGATTTGTTGAGTCCATCCACTATTACCCAAATTGAGTCAAATTTGTGCTGAGTGCGAGGTAACCCCACCACGAAATCCATGTTAATCATCTCCCATTTCCACGTCGGTATCTCCATAAGCTGAGTTAGCCTACCGGGCCGCTGATGCTCGGCCTTTACTTGCTGAGAATTCGGACACTTAGATACAAAGTTCGCCACACCCCTCTTCATACCGTTTCACCAATAAACCTCCTTGAGGTCATGATACATTTTAGTAGAACCCGGATGCACGGAATACCTGGAATTATGAGCCTCTGCCATTACCTTCTCCTGAAGCTTATCCACATTCGAAACACATAACCTACCTTGACACAACAAAACACCATCTTCGCTGCTGAGTGAGAATGCCAAAGTCTTGTAATTTAGAACTGCTTCCTTCATCTGAGCCAATGCTGGATCAATAAACTGTTTCTCCTTGATTTCCGTCACAAGCGACGACTCCGCTCCATTATGCACTATAACACTCCCTTCGTTTGATGCCGAAATGCAAACCCCTAAATTGGCTAATTGATAAAGATCCCGAGCCAAGGGCCTCTGATCCACTCCTAGATGAGCCAAACTTCCCATGGATTTCCGACTGAGAGCGTCGGCCACCACGTTTGCCTTCCCTGGATGGTACAAGATGTCCATGTCATAATCCTTGAGCAATTCTAACCACCGCCGTTGCATTAAATTCAACTCTTTCTGCTTGAACAAGTACTAGAGGCTCTTGTGATCTGAAAATACATCCACAGGACCCCATAAAGGTAATGCCTCCATATTTTTAGGGCAAAAACAACTTTTGCAAGCTCCAAATCATGCGTCGGGTAATTCTTCTCGTGATTCTTGAGTTGCCATGAAGCATACACTATAACCTTCCCATGCTGCATCAATACACACCCCAAACCAACCATGGAGGCATTATAATAAACTACAAATCCTTCCATGCCTCCTGGCAAGGCCAATACCGGTACCGAGGTCAACCTTGCCTTCAATTCTTGAAAACTTTTCTTGCAAGCGTCGAACCATTGGAAGTTAACTGCTTTCTGCGTCAATTTAATCAATGGTGAGGCGAGGGTTGAGAATCCCTCCACAAACCTCCGATAGTACCCTGCCAAACCCAAGAAGCTATGAATATCTGTCGGGGTCGTGGGTCTAGGCCAATATTTCACTGCTGAAATTTTGTGGGGGTCTACCTGAATCCTTTCACTTGAGACGATGTGGCCCAAAAAAACAACGGACTCCAACCAAATCTCACATTTTGAAAATTTGGCATATAACTGGTGCTGATGAAGAGTCTGCAGAACTGCCCTGAGGTGATAGGCATGATCCTCCCGACTCCGCGAATAAACAAGGATGTCGTCAATGAAAACAATCACGAAGGAGTCTAAAAATGGCTTGAAGACCCGATTCATAAGATCCATAAAAGCTGCCGGGGCGTTGGTTAGCCCAAAAGACATGACCAAGAATTCGAAGTGACCATAGCGAGTTTTGAAAGCAGTCTTGGGAATATCCTGCTCCCTAATATTCAATTGGTGATATCCTGACCGTAGATCAATTTTGGAGAAGAATCTTGCACCTTGCAATTGGTCGAACAAATCATCTATCCGAGGCAAAAGATACTTATTTTTGATTGTGACTTTGTTGAGCTGCCGGTAATTAATACACATCCGAAGCGACCCATCTTTTTTCCTGACAAAAAGAACCGGAGCACCCCATGGCGACACACTCGGCCGTATGAACCCCTTTTCTAACAAGTCTTTTAGCTGCTCCTTTAGCTCACTTAACTCTACTGGAGCCATTCTGTATGGTGGAATAGATATTGGTTGCGTATCAGGTAACACATCAATCCCAAAATCAATCTCCCTATCTGGCGGAATACCTGGAAGCTCATCCGAAAATACTTCAATAAACTCATTCATGACTGCCACGGACTCGGGGGTAGACACTTCTGAAGTGGTGTCCGCCACACGGACCAGATGATAAATACACCCCTTCTTAATCATCTTTGAAGCCTTAAGGTAGGAAATAAACATACCCTTCAGCACCACACCATTTCCCTTCCACTCAGTAACTGGCTCATTAGGGAACTCGAGCCTCATGACTCTCGTTTGGCAGTCAACTGTGGCAAAGCATGCATAAAGCCAGTCCATTCCCATAATAACATCAAAATCTACCATTCCGAGCTCGTCAAGATCGGTCATGGTAATACGACCACACACCGCGACAACACAATTCCTATAAACTCGTACAGCAATGATAGAATCACCAACCGGAGTCGATATAGAGAACAGTTCATGAAGCTGTTCAGGGTTCTATCGTAAAGCTTGAAGCAATGAATGGGGTGACATAAGACAAGGAGGACCCCAGATCAATAAGAGCATAACAATCAATGGCCTGAACAACCAAAATACATGTAACCACATCTAGAGAGGCCTCTGCACTCTGACGACCACTCAAAGCATAGAACCGGCTGGGTCCACCTCTACTACGAGCTCCTCCTCTAACTGCACCATGCCCCGTCGGGGCTGGAGGACGTGCAGATGATGTAGCGACTGAAGAAGCGGATGGTTGAGTGGATCCCTTACCCATGCCCTGACTGGGCATATGACAGTCTCGCTGAATATGGACTCTCACTCCGCATCTGAAACACACCGGGATATCCAAGTAGCAAGTCTCTGTATGAAATCTCCCACACTTGGGGCATGGAGCCCTGCTCTGCTGCTGTGGTCTCCCTCCTAAACGATCGAACTGATGGGGCCTCCTACTATCTGAACTTGATCTTATGCGGCCGCTCTTCTGGTAACTGTGCAGAGATGGTGGTGCGCTCGCTGAGGACTGAGCATACGACTAGGACGGCCCTGACGACCCTCTCCCCTGAGCTGATCTCCCTGAGTGGCCCGCTGATCATGCCCTGCTGCAATTTTCCCTTTCCGCTCGAATCCTCAATTTCCTAGCCTCTGTGGCCTGAGCGAATCCCACAATCCTTCCATAGTTCATGTCCGAGTGTAAGGCCGCTGTAGCATCCTCATTCACTACCAAGGGACTAAGGCCCTGAACAAATCGCCGAACTCTAGCTGCCATGGTCGACACTAACTGAGGAGCATACTTGGACAATCTCACGAACTCCATGTGGTGCTCCCAAACACTCATGCTGCCCTGCTTGAGGGTCTCAAATTCAGTGGCACGGGCTGCTATTGTCTCAGCAGGCAAGAACTGATCCATAAACGCATCTACAAACTCCTCCCATCGGGCCGGAGGTCCTCCCTCCCCGCGGGAGTCCTCCCATATCTCGAACCATGAATACGCTGCTCCCTTCAACCTATATGATGCCAACTCAACTCCCTCTATCTCTGAAGCTTTCATCACTCGGAGGGTCTTATACATTTCATCAAGGAACTCCTACGGATCGGCCCCTGGATCTGTGCCTTAGAATTCTGGAAGGGCTAGCCGCAAAAATTGGTTAACTCTGGAACTGGCAGAATATCCCTGTCCGCTAGAGGATGTAGGGACGTCCTGAGATCTCTGGGCCTGAGCGGCCACTAGTTGGGTCAACATACGGATGGCTCCTCTAAGATCCACATCAGAAGCCTTGGGACCAAGAGCTGGTATGGTGCCAGAATCAAGAATATCGATGGGAGGGATGGTTGCACCCTCTGCCACTGCAGGATCAGGAACATGCTGGCCTGGGACAGACGGGCCAGGTAGGGTCAAGGCCGGGGAGTCACTCTCACCCACGACATCAGGTACATGATTCGCGGCCTCACTCGTGGTGGAATTGGCCCCAAGGCCGAGTCTAGCTCTCTTCTTAGGTGCCGTTACTGAAAAGTTCAGAACAAAGCACGAGTTAGATATAGATACTTCCACATTTCACTTCACCGCACGACACGGAATAACAAAGAAGTTGGAAATTTCCTAAATGTCCATGCAGCCCCCACTTATAGATGTGGTCGACTTCACACCGATAAGTGGGGCTCTACTAGACACGGCTCCGAGGCATCCTAGGACTCCTTTAAACCTTAGGCTCTGATACCAAGTTTGTCACGCCCCAAATTTGAGGGACATGACCGGCACCCGATCGGGAAGCCCCAGCCAAGCGGACCTGGATGCCTTTCCTACCCCACGCATTACCCCATGTTTTCCCTACTCATTGTTTGCAAGAACTAGCCATATAATTAACTTAAAACACCTTTTGCAAAATATACATACATAGTAGTTAACGAAGTTATTAATTTGTTGCCCAACAAAAGAAATGGGGATATACATAAGCTTTTACCCACATCCACTGTCTACGGAGTCTCTAAAAGTACAATAGGAAAATACAGTATTTGCCGGTAACAAGGCTCCGTCTATACCTTACACAACAACAAAATAAAACTACGGAAACAAGCGGCCTAAGTCACGCAGGGCCCCGAGGGGAATGGGGCTCACAAAAAAATTGATAGAAGGATGAGGGAGAGCTACGAACGGTGGGCTGGAGTACCTGCTACAGATCCACCTACAATCATAACACGAATTTAGCGTCCCCGGCAAAAAGGGATGTCAGTACATTTGAATTGTACTGACATGTATGAACAAACTTTGTTCCAAGTAAACTCGAACCATAAACAAGTAAGCAGTAATAATAGATTGACAATTAAATCCACAAGAAGAGAAAAACTAAGCCAAAAAGATATACAACCTTTCCTCCATAAATAAGTATGTAATTGTAATAGAAATAACAATCAAATCCAAAACGAGAGAACAATTAGACCAAACAAATTTACAATCTCTCCTGTTTCCCCTTCCACATTTCCACATCAATAGTTTTACAATTGGTTTAAAATTTCATTTCAATGGTGATTTCGATCGCTTTCCAACCTTTTTACCTCGGCCACCCTTATTACCTCGGCCAACCTTATCACCACAACCCACACCTTATTACTTCGTGTTGTGGCATGCAACCCCATCCCACCGAGCAAATCACAATTCACAAGCAATACCACAACCAAAAAGTCACATGAATAACAACAACAATTCTCAAGAAATAACAACAATAATTCTCAAAGAGTGACAACAATAATTTACATGAACTCCCAAGGCCATCAATACCATTTCCTTCCATCACTTGTGTCACAATTCTTACCACATAGCATATTCACAACCACAAACCTGGTTTATTTTCAATTACTTTCATCAATATAGTGAAGGAAAAACCACAATCACCCAAACATACCAAACACAAGAATTTCACACCAATTCACGAAGAAATCACATGCCAAGCACTCGAATACCCAAACAAGGTGATTTTACCAAGTACAAAGTTAGCCATACATACCTGGAGCCAAATTGCTTTTTAATTCTTACTTCAAATTCACTGAAATCTAGCAACGTCAATATAGTACACAAATTAATACACATATCTTAGAATTCAAGGTTCACAATCACTACCCGAATATATTTAGGCCATTAACCCTTTCTTTGCACAAGTCTTTGCTCCCACCCCATTACTCTCACTAGGTTTTAGGTTATAGAAAGACATGCATGAATGAGTTCGACCCTTATTTTAAAAAACCTACGCATGAGACTCCCCCCTTGCTTTAAAATAGAATTTCAATGGGAAAAGTTAGGGATTTTACCTGTAGGGAAAGGGGTATGAAGATAAGCTTGAATTTCCCTGGCCCGGATAGCTTTGAACAACAAGATTTTAGAGAAGATGAGTTTCTCTCATAAGACCCTCTCTTCCCCTCTCTTAATTTGATTAGAATGTCGTTAAAATGAGGGGGGTTGGGGTGTCTTATTAAAAAGGGGTCGGGTTTTAAAATTGTGAAAAATAAAAGTCCGGCAAGATCTGCGGTCGCATTCTGCAATTGCAAAATTGAAATGCGGTCCGCATAGTGGACCGCAGAAACGCCCTCAAAACTCTGAAGGACTGTTTCGTCATGCGGCAGGAATGTGGTCCGCATATTTATTATGCGGTCGCTTAATGGACCGCATTTTCAACATCAATTTCGACCAATCTATTGTTTCGCTATGCGGCAGGAATGCGGTCCGCATAGCTGATCTGCTACCGCATTCTGGACCGCATAAAAGACAATCTCTGGAAACTTGATTCTTTAGATTTTTAAAAGCTTAGTTTACTACCAAGGGCCGGAACCACGGCGATTCCTAGCACATGTTCGGAACCGACACCACAAGTTACTAGGTTTTGAGTTCAAAAATTTTACGGGGTCTCACACAATAGTGCTTAGAGAATGGGCCTCTACATTCATTCTCCTTGAAATGGCTTACACTTCAAATTCACATAGGTGATTCCTAAATGTGTAGTCCTAAAGACACACTATTTGGTCATATCCTATGTCACGACCCCAAATCGGCCCGGTCACGATTGTAACGTCCCGACCGGTTGTTTTGGGTACTAGCGCTCCGTTCAGCAGTTGAGATCCATAAGCAGCTTCATTTTAGGTATTATGACTTATACGCGTGGTTGGAATTGAGTTTCGGAAAGTCCAAAGTTGATTTGGGAAGAGAATTCTTATTTCGGAAGCTTAATATTGAAAGAATGAACTAGGATTGGAATTCTGAGTAAACGACCTCGGAATCACAATCTGAAGGTTTCGGCAGGTTTGTATGATGATTCGGACTTGGGCGTATGCCCGAATTTGGTTTTGGATAACCCGGGAGCATTTTGGCGCCTATTGTGGAAGCTAACCTATTGTGGAAGTTAGCTTTTTGGAAAAAAATTCATAAGTTTGGTTTGAAGTGCATTTCAGTGTTATCAATGTCTGTTTGGGATTTTGAGATAGTGAATATCTCTGTACGGTGCTTCTGGAGTTGGAGCGTGATCGGAAGTGAATTCGGAGGTCCGTAGGTCATTTTGAAGCCATTTGGCTAAAGATAGAAAATTGAAGGTTTTTTAGAAGTTTGACCAGTAGTGGACTTTTTGATATCAGGGTAGGAATCCAATTCCGAAAGTTGGAGTAGGTCCGTAGTGTCGAATATGATTTGTGTGTAAAATTTGAGGTCAATCGGACGTGATTTGATAAGTTTAAGCATCAAAAGTAGAAGTTGGAAGTCTTAAAGTTCATAAAGCTTGGATTGCAGGTTTATTCATTATTTTAGTGTTGTTTAATGTGATTTGAGGCCTCGAGCAAGTCTGTAACGTGTTTTGGGATTGGTTGGTAGGTTTGGTTGAGGTCCGGGGGGCTCAGGTGGATTCCGGGTGGTTAACGGATCGAAATTGGAATTTGGAAGAGAGCTGAAGGCATCGGGTTGCTGGTATTTTTGCTTCTCCGATTGGTTGACCGCAGAAGCGGGAAAGGAGTCGCTGAAGTGGTTTGGGAGAAGGAGCATGGACCGCTTATGCGGTCATGAATCTGCAGAAGCGGATCCACAAAAGCGGTGGGCTAATCGCAGAAGCGAAAACGGGAGGCCCAGTGGAAGCCGCAGAAGCGGCTGGTTTCTCGCAAATACGGAACCGCTGAAGCGGTTGGACGTCCGCTGAAGCAAAATTGGGCTGGAGCCCAGGGACTACAGAAGCAGAATATTTTCCACAAAAGCGGGACCACGGAAGCGGGTATATTTCCGCAGAAGCGAAAGTAGCTGGGGCAGAAGCATTGTTTTAAAAATCGGATATTTGGCCATTTCTCTCATTTTCTTCACTTCATTGGGCAATTTTTGGAGAGCTTCAACGAGGGATTTCATCATCATTGTTAAGGTAAGCTACTCCTACTTATTTCCAAGTTAAATACAAGATTATACCATGGAATTAGACATGAAAATTGTGGGAAAAATTGGGATTTTAGTAGAAAGACCTAGAAATTTTATTCTTGGAATTTAGCCACGATTTTGAGGGTGAAATTTGGAGAAAATTATATATTTGAGTTCCTGAGGTCATGGGAATAGTTTATATTCGAAAAATTTCAGATTTCGGGCTCGTGGGAGCGAGGGTATTTTTGTCAACTTTTTGTTCGGGGTTAAGAATTGTTACAAATTGGGTTGTAGAGTTTAATTAAGCATATATTAAAGGATTTGAATGACCATTGGCTAGTTTTGGAGCATTGTGCGTTGGTTCGAGCCTTCTGAATAATGTATAGTGCCGGTTATGAGTCTTCGAAGCAAGGTGAATCTCCTTTCTAATCTTGTGAGGGGAATTCACCCCATAGGTGAGTTAAATTTATTATGTGCTCCTATTTGTTGGGGCTACGTACGCATGAGGTGACGAGAGTCCGTGCGCAACTGCTATTATGCTATTGTCTGAGTAGTACAGGACCATAAAGCATGTTATATTTGGATTAATTGTGAACCCATTGATGGCTTGAATTGCTTAAATCACATTAAATTTACAAATGGATTTCTAAAAAGACTTAAGCTTCGTTTTCTCAAATTATTAAAGAGAATTGGCCTTTCTTGAATAATTTCTCCATGTTGACTTCTTAACTGACTGTCTTTCTGTGTGTGTGTTTATTTTGGAACGGGCCCAACTTCTCGGCAGATTAATAGATGCATCTATAGGCACGCATCGACCCTTGGCAAGTGCACATTTATTTCTGTTCGATCGGGCCGTCGCTTAGGTGTGATTTGTGCATGCTTGTGTTGCTGCCTAAACTTAAATAAGTTATAATTGCCCTTTTATGGCTTAAAAATATTTGGATTATATTTAAAAGAAATTCTTAAAATCTTCCTATGAAAGAATTACGTGTTCACTTGTTTCCTCTATCTGGATTAAAATTATGTTAAGAAAATAAATCCACTATTTAATATATACATATTAAGGATGAATCATTATTGGACCATTAGAGAGCGTCAAAGTTGACCATCTCCTCTCTACCGCTTCGGGATTAGGCAGGATACTCACTGAGTACACGTTGATTACGTACTCATACTACACTTCTGTGCATTTTTGTTGCACATGTATATATACCTCTAGCAGCCTACGGGGCATAGCAGCGCGGATGATTTTGGGACTAGGTGAGCTGCATTGTTCGAGGTGACCCGCAGCTAGTGTTGTTCCTTTCAACATTTTGTATCTTATTCCCTGTCCACTATATTTCGGACAGGTGTTGTATTTTATTTTTCTTATCAGTAGTTGCTGATGCACTTGTGACACCGGGTTCTGGGATGGTTTTTCGAAAGATTAGTACTAATCGTTTATTATTTATTTTGAATTGAAGTAGAGACTGTTTTTAATTATGAAAAATGGAAGGAAAAATCCTAGATTTTCAAAAGTATTTAAAGAGGATTTAATTGATAATTTAGTTAGCTTTCCTAACAAAGGTGTCCGGCGCCACCACGACCCTTAGTGGATTTTGGGTCGTGACAACATGGTATCAGAGCCCTAGGTTCCCATCAGTCTCACGAGTTATGAGCAAGTTTAGTAGAGTCTCACGGATCGGTAAGGAGACGTCTGTACTTATCCTCGGGAGGCTACAGGACTGTTAGAAGTACTTCCCTTCTTGATTCCTTATCGTGCGATTTGATTCCTGTGAGGCTTATGCCTTTGTTTCTTTAGTACTCAATCTTATGCGACGCGAAGCGCTTGTTATAAACCGAGAATTGAAGGATTGTAATAGCACTACAAATGTGGTGCAAGATGATTCTCCCGGTATAGTTAATCGGATTATTATAGTCTCATTATGAAGGGGTATTCTATTGTTTCAGCTTAGTAACAGAACTTCTAAGAGCCTTGAGGCTAGGCACAGGTTGCCATGATGCTTATGAACAATTATTACGCAGTGTTGTTGTGATGGTGGGACGTTTGCCCACGTGTTGGGGAAGTGAATTAATTGAAGAAAGGTTTACTCAGCGTGTAATCAAGGGATTCAGTATTTTATTCCTGGCAGGGGAAAGGCAGACGGACTAAAAATGTTCAGATGTGGGCTGGTGGAAGTAATGAGGCTTGATATTTGCAACCGTGGTGGAGCTTTCTTTTATGAGAGGGTGTCATGGTCCTAATGGAACGTACCAAGTCATTCGATGTTATAATCTACTAGAATTCGCCTTTATGGCAAGATATGGTGAAATAGTATTGGAGATACAACTGTCAGATATCGCATGGTGCGGTGGTTTAGGATTGAATCAGTACTTTAAATGTTGGCGGTTTGAGAAAGATGACCTTTGGAAAAGTTTCAATTCAGTATCAAATTATGGATTCAAGTTCCAGGAAGATATATTTTATTAAGGCAACAACTGAGCAGCAAAAGATGAGAAAACATGTGGGAAGTGTGAGGCAGAGTTTTAAACTTCTAAAAGGCTAGGCTTAGGGAGCACAGGCCGAGCAGTTGATTAAAGGAGTGAGTTTGACCAAAGTGGGAGAGTGGCGGAGCTGTATAGGGCTTAGTAGTAGGATGACTATGTGCCTAAAGATAGTTTGGAAGAACCTGGGATTTTAGCGAAGGGCAATAGAAGTATGTAGATTTAATTCGAAGCATGGGGTGGTTATGCGGCAGGGGATTTGGTGTGACGAAAAGGAGATGCTCGAGATGAAGAAGGATGCAGCATAACTCTGAATTTCGAAAGGTGTTGCCGCACATTTAATTAATGTCCACGAGGAGTGAACGGACCGGTGCAGCTAGAGAATGAGCTTGGACTCTGGATTTGGTTCTGATGTCATAACGATTGTATCCTATGCAACAGCATTTGGAAGGTGCTGGGAAGTGATTTCCGCAGTCGGGTTATTTCCCATGAGCGGATTAGCGGTCGCGTGGTTGCCGAAGCTTCTGCACAGAATTATATTGGTTATCCAACAAAGAAATAGGTCGTGTCAATGTGGATGATGATTCAGAATATGAAAGATGGGGAATTACAGAAAGATCCCAAGAATTTGCAACAGATGATTGCGCAAGGTTATGTTAACAAGAGATAAAGGAGTCTGGTGAGTCCCAGAGTTGTGTAATAATGGCTTCAAGCTAAGTGGGAGAGTCCCACCGCCTAAGAGTGGGTTGCATGGTTAGCTACTTGCGAGGTTTCCAGTTATTAATACCTTGATGGGTTATCTCAGCTATGGAAAGGACCATAAGGGGTAAATTGAGTAGATAAATTGTGGAATGCATTCTATGGTTGGCCTTGTTGGCTCATGTTCAAACTTGGAAAAAGATTCAGGATTTGTGCCTCGTATAGACGGGGGTTTTAGAAGAAGTGATTTCGCCAAGTGCTTCGTCGAGAGGGTATTCATGTGTTATAAGATTTATGGAGTGGATTAAATTCGGGACCAAGTCAGAGTGGGTGGATCTCAGCAACGGTCCTAGTGAATTCAAGAGTTAAAATGTGGTGCCTAATGATGTCGATCTTATGAGTACAGTTAAGAATCAATCTTTGTAGCAGCTTATGAAAAGATGCCCAGAAATGCTTGGCTTGTGGTGAAGCATTTTGCTATTATGAAATAGTTCATGGGAATTGAGACAACCTGGTCTTGTGATTCAAGTTCACTCGGGGTGAGTGTAGGTGGAGTATGCTATG
The DNA here is from genome assembly GCA_026770625.1 of Nicotiana glauca. Taxonomy (NCBI): domain Eukaryota; kingdom Viridiplantae; phylum Streptophyta; class Magnoliopsida; order Solanales; family Solanaceae; genus Nicotiana; species Nicotiana glauca. The sequence goes on along the minus strand of MU708939.1, from coordinate 95,156 downwards.
TGTTGAATGGAGTTAGTATTACTTCTAAGGCAAGCAAGGATAAATTGGAAGAAAGTAGAATGATTAGACATAGTTGAATTGGCATATTGGGCCACCGATCAGTTCACTCCACGTGATCAAGTTATGTGTACGATTTGTGACGGTACGTGTAAGGCTTGTCGGCCGCCGTAATTGATGTTATTCAGAAGCATTCTTCTGTTATGGCTTGTTAAGTGGAAGCGGATTTTGGAAGGAGTATGATGGCCTGGAACACTACTTGGAGATTTGCACATCCTACGGTTATGGAAACTTACCTGTGTGTTGCTATGATTCTTCTGAAGTGAATTAAGTGAAAAGTTCGTATATGATGAAGTGTTAAAATATTAATGATTTCGGAGTTATGATGAAAATCGTGTTCTATCGTATATTAGCACGTTGGGTGTAGTGAGTAGCATAGAAATTTGAAGTGAGGATTAAGGTTGTTATTTGGTGCTGGTAAGGATGTCACGGGCTCGGATGAACAAGGAAATGGGTGAATGATTAAAGTAAATTGGTGTTGTTTGCCGCGCCACCTGAGATCGATGTTTTGTGAAAAGGGCTTAGCATCCTGGTTAAGGATCTTGATCACTTTTCAGCGTTAGTGCGGCCGATGGTTTGGATGAGCGGACCCGTTATTTATTTTGGAAGATTGTAGGAGCGTGTCCTACGGGAAGATTGTATAAGCATGACATGTAGTCACTTGATTGACTAAAGAATTAGTCCAAGTATGAGGATTGTGGTTATATCATTAATTTGAGAATTTATGGCCTGGAGGGCACTCTGTTTATTGGGTTATGAACCGAGGAGGTTGCTCCGGTTATAAGGGTTGTTCTTATGTGTTATGAGGAAAAGGGAGTTACTGTGGACCTTTGAAAGGTTATTAGCCAAGTGGGTGCAATAAAAAATTGGCTTGAGATCAATAGATTGATTTATATATGTGAACATGGCTTTATATCAGGCCAGTTGTGTTCGTTTCAGCGAGCGTTCCCTATGGAGGAACAATCGGGTGTTATTTTAGCATCAGCTATTCTAGGTAATGATGTATTGTGCCGTATGAGTTACGAGATGGCTTGGTAAACTCGTATGTGTTAAGGTTCCAGGTGGCGATGATGTTATGTGAGCAGGATGGCTCTTGAGATTTAGATATTGTATCGCACCTCAGTTGTGCTTGAGTTTTGTAGCCTATAGCGCTATGTGCTTTCTCAGGGATGGTATTATGAACTTAGTGTGCTTACGATTGAAATTCGATATTTTTATTATAATGGGTAGATTTAGCTCGAAGTGCAATCTCCTTATGTGAGATCTATGTGTGGATCGGGTGGCACGCCGCCATGGGTATGTTATTTGGATCGGGTTGCGCGCCGTAACAGTGTGATGTCGAGTCTGGTTTTCTATATGCTATTTTTGTCTGTTTCGCTTCCTATCTTCTAAGGAAAATCCGTATTAGTGCGGGGGTAAGGTAATTCCTTCCAGAGTTCGAGTTCCTGTTTGTGTCGTGCTCGGATTGGTGGCCTATTGGCACATTATGGCATCATATAGGACTCTTGATTGTGTCCGAGGTGGCTTATTGCCTGAGGAGTTCGTACTGGGTGAGAAAAGATTGTGGGATTTAAGATCAGTGCAATCTGATTATATGAAGTATATTAAGGAGAAAAGGTCATTATTAGGTTCAGAATGTGGTAATGTTTCATGTCAGAAGTATAGACTCAATGATTGGTTGACTCGGTAGTTGATTATGAATTTGGGCATATCTCATCCATCGTGGCGGTATTGTAAGAGTTAGAGTAAGACTTGCGTTTCATGAGTGCAGTGGGAGCATCTGATTCGTTGAATTTTTGGCTAAGTTGATCAGAAAATATTACGGTGATCCTGTGGCTAAGTGTTGCAAAGTAAGAATCCAGCAAAGTTATGCAGTCATGTTTGAGTACAATGTGTAGTGATTGATATGGTGGTCGTATGTTGGAAACCGGGCCGGGCATAGGATTTCGGATGTTGGAATCGGGCTCTAAGGCTTATTTGCTTGAATAAAAAGGGAATATCTTCATAATTTATCGAGCTAATGTGATCAGCTAAGTTGTGGTAGCACGGGAAGGTACATGAGGTGCAAAATAGAGATTTCAGACTACTTCCGTATAGTTCTCAGCATGTTCGAGGACGAACATATGTTTAAGTGGGAGAGAATGTAACGACCTGACCGGTCGTTTTGAGTACTAGCGCTCCATTCAGCAGTCAGGGTCCATGAGCGGGTTCATTTCGGGAAGTCCAGAGTTGATTTGGGAAGAGAATTCTTATTTCGGAAGCTTATAGTTGAAACAATGAATTAAGATTGTATTTTTAAGCAAACGATCTCGGAATCGGGATCTGAAGGTTCCAGCAGGTTCGTATGATGGTTTCGGACTTGGGCATATGCCCGGATTGGGCTATGGATAACTCGGGAGCGTTTTGGCGCCTATTGTGGAAGTTCGCATTTTGGAAGAAATTTCATAAGTTTGGTTTGAAGTGCATTTCAGTGTTATCAATGTCCGTTTGGGATTCCGAGACTGTGAATAGCTCTGTATGGTGATTCTGTAGTTGGGAGCGCGATCAGAAGTGAATTCGGAGGTCCGTAGGTCATTTTGAAGTCATTTGGCTAAAGATAGAAAATTAAAGGTTTTTGAGAAGTTTGACCGGAAGTGGACTTTTTGATATAGAGGTCGGAATCCAATTCCGAAAGTTGGAGTAGGATCGTAGTGTCCAATATGATTTGTGTGTGAAATTGGAGGTCAATCGGACCTTATTTGATTGTTTTAAGCATCGAAAGTAGAAGTTGGAAGTTCTAAAGTTCATAAAGCTTGGATTGGAGGTTGATTCATGATTTTAGCGTTGTTTAATGTTATTTGAGGCCTCAAGCAAGTTCGTAATGTATTTTGGGATTGGTTGGTAGATTTGGTTGAGGTCCCAGGGGCCTCGGGTGGATTCCGGGTGGTTAACGGATCGGAATTATAATTTGGAAGCGAGCTGAAGGCATCTAGTTGCTCGTATTTTCGCTTCTGCGGTTGGTTGATTGCAGAAGCGGTTGGGGAGAAGGGAGCATGGACCGCTTATGCAGTCATGAATCCTCATAAACGGATCTGCAAAAGTGGTGGGCTAATCACAGATGCGAAAATGGGAGGCCCAGTGGAAGCCGCAGAATCGGCTGGTTTCTCGCAAAAGCGGAACCGCTGAAGCGGTTTGATGTCCGCAGAAGCGAAATTGGGCTGGAGCCCAGGGACCACAAAAGCGGAATATTTTCCAAAAAAGCGGGACCGCGGAAGCGGGTATATTTCTGCAGATGCGGAAGTAAATGGGGCAGAAGCATTGTTTTAAAAATCGGATGTTTGGCCATTTGTCTCATTTGCTTCACTTCATTGGGCGATTTTTGGAGAGCTTCAAGGAGGGATTTCATCATCAATGTTAAGGTAAGCTACTCCTACTTATTTCCAAGTTAAATACAAGATTATACCATGGAATTAGACATGAAAATTGTGGGAAAAATTGGGATTTTGGTAGAAAGACCT